>JAULBM010052131.1:0-10501 GCA_032357055.1 Geukensia granosissima
GTTACAGGTTATTGACGGTACCCTGAATGGCCAAAAATACCGAGATGACATCTTGGACAGCCATGTTTTGCCTCATTATGAGAATAATGCACTGCAGACTGACCAGTGTTCCAAGATGACATTGCTCAGCCCGGATTGTAAGGGACTTTTTTTGAAGCAGAGTCCATTGAAACATTTTCATGGCCCTCCATGTCACCGGACATGAACTTGATCGAACATGTATGGGATTTATCGGGCGTAAAATCTATCAGCGACAACCGATATGTCAAAACCTGACTGAATTACAGGTCGCTCTTATCGCCGAATGGCAGAGGTTTCCACAGTATAGGCTTCGGCGTTTGGTCAAGGGAATGAGGAGGCGTGTTGACCATTTATACCGGAAGCACGGAGGTTATACCAGATACTAACAATCTAAACGTTAAATGAAAGTTTAATATGTACTCATAATTCATCTGAATAAAAGTTAAACTTGTATAATTTTGAAAAGAGTGTAAAAAAGATCTCAAATTGAAACTTAAAATCGTCTTTTGTGCTGTTGATTTTTCGCCCTTTTTTGATTTGGTCAATATGTACCCTAAATGCCAAGGTGATGATTAACTTTTGGCGGATTGTATATATACTTTTATTGGCCATGGCCTTGTCAGTCGTCCGACTTAACGATTTCTGTCTGCCCATTTGTTATGTTTGAATTCCTTCTATATAGAATATAAACTGTCTCTGATATATTTTTGCCATGTTTTATACCCTTAGAAGTTAATATTTTGTTTCAATAGTGAATAAACGGATGTTGTCACTCAAAAATGTAACGGCTACACACTCTTAACACGTGCAAGTACAGCCGGACGAAATTTTATAATAACGTTTCCCAAAACGCGATCAGTTTAGTTTCAGAATGTAGCGGGATAGGTTTTAATTGTTTTTGTTTAGTCAAAATTGCAAAAAAAATCCTCGTCTTTCTTGGGGAGGATTAAATTTTAGAGGAAGTTACGAGAAAGTCAATTTGTATTGCAGATTGAATTTAACTTCCGATAAAAGTTAAATTTCATTTTAATCTAAAAAAAAAAAAATTAAATTTGCTATATTATCAAATTCCAGTTGAGAAAACTGTTGATTATAAGGCGACGAAGAAAATGAGAAAAATATCTACTGACCGTCGAACAATCTTTTCTTGAATCATTACATAATATGGTAGTTTTTTAGATTAAAGATTTAGACTCCTATTGTTAAAAGTAACGAGACGACAATATAAAGAAAAATAATATCAAGATTTGAATGTCACAGAAATCTTAATAATGAACACACTCAAAGTTATTTCATGTAAATTGCTAAAATGCTAATATACCGAACAGATTACTCGAATTTAACATATTTACAATTTAACTTCTTTTACCATACACTTACGTTGTAGTAACAAATGGGACCAGTCCAGTAGTAACCATTAGGACCAGTTCAGTAGTAACCATTGGGACTAGTCCAGTTACCACAACGTACAATTTACTTACCACTAGTTTCAGTATGCAATCAAATGGTGGAGGTAATATAACGCTAACTAATAGTCATTTACAAGCTATTTTTTACTGTTACAGTCACGATGGCCCAACACAGCATTGACTGGAGTCAAATATAAAGATAGGAGGTTTCGCATGATTGTTCATGATATAGCGATCCAAAAAAATGACAGTCGAAATTAAACTTCTACAGGTCCCATTACGGACTCAATAATGAACAGGAGTCCATACCATATCGGAAGCTGTAAAAGGTCACAAAAATACAAAATGTGAAGCTATTCATAAAACAGGAGAATCGACCTTATCTATCCTTATCAGCCCTCCCCAAACCTGGGACAACTGTGTGACAAAACAGCATTCAAAACATTAGCAATAATTCCAGACGATGACGTCTATCCATTTTCTAGTTCTTTTCGTAATTCAAATAAGATAAAAAAGAAAGATATTCTCTTGCTCATATATATTTATAATATTTTTATTTTCGACTTTACATTAGAAATAACTATGGCTAGACTTTTTCAAGCAAAATTCTTATAAGGAAATGGCAAATTTTTTGTGGAATGTTCACAAAAATGTGGGTTTCAGATCTTATCAAACTAGCCATTGGACACTTTTGTAGCTTGTAGTAAAATACTGACATTTGCGTAAAGATTTTTGGCATTCTGGCTCATAGTTTTTGCATGCAAATCCCCAAAGTAGAATTTTTGACTCAGAAAATGTCAATATTTCATATTTATGACCAATTGTATATGTGTAGTTTTTAACCACAGAAATTGTTTCAAATAGGGAACATTTTCTATAAGGGAGTATGCCAACTTTTGCTAATTTAAATGTATCTTAATAGACAATAAAATTTGTTTACGATGTCTGGAAAATTATAGTCTTACACTTTTAGACTTTGTTGTGACATGCTTGAGATTCTGTCATTTCTAATAAACAAAATTCAGATGTACAAATGTAAATGGTATGGCAACTTTATAAAAAAACTGTAACCAAGTATCGTCTGTAGAAAACGACTTTTGGTTTTTAGTGTCTTTCTTGTTGAATTTGTGAAATGAGTAGCGAAAGATAGATAAAATGCTTCAGAATCAATGTCTGTGAGCAGTCATATTTGACCAAATAAGCAACAAAATATTAAAAGTATATACAACAGACTCAATATTATTCCTTCAATTTTGTAAATATTTGACAATTTTATTTTGGAAATGGCCTAACTAGAGAAATAAATAATGGGAAAGTGGCCCTACCTCCTACATATAAAGTAAGGGTATTGTAACTAATTTAAAGGATTTTTAATATGCTGGAATATATTTTCAAATTTGCTATGACTAAATACTTATTTTGAACTTTTAATAATATTTAGGTGTAAAACTCTACAGAACTAGATGTTTTATATCTTTTCATAAGATTTTTCAATTACCTTTTTGAACCGATACACCCCTTAACATTTATTTATTCAATAATTTAAGTATAACTGCATAATTTTCTTATTTCATTTGCAGCATCAGTGTCAGTGAAACCGACAGTGAAACCGACAGAGAGACCAGCATTGCAGACATTTTTGTCCCTTGGATTCGAGCTTCAAGTTGTCATCGTTGTGGTCTCGGGCGTTGTCATCTGTGTGGTTGTTCTGGCCATTGCTATAGTAATCATGCGTCGAAGTGGGAAACCAGGTAATTTGTAGCATTCAAAAAGAAAGTAATAGTTAATTGATCTTGACACGAAAACCCTATAAACATAACGAAAAGCAAATTGTTCGTAAACGAAGTCTCAAGTTCTTCTCTGCGAAGATGTAAGCCATGCTGTGTGTGTGCATGAAGATGCAGGTTAAATTAACAAATTGAGAACAACAATATAACTATTATGGAAGATTTTCTGATCCTAGAGTTTTCCTAAAATAGTCTTTTATAGTTCCGTTTTATTTCAGCACTCTGTAAGTGAACTACAACTAAACTTTCTGTCTTTTTGACTAGTGCTCTTTATAAATTGAAAGAACTTATCATGAAAAACTGTAATACAGCTTATGTACAAAATGGTATGAAATATTTTTGGAGTGTAAAAAATTACTGGACATATTGGAAAAACTATAGGCTTTCGGAAAACCCTTTGAAACTGTTGATAGCTATGATTTGCCTTCTCTTTATACTACACTTCCAGATTATCTTATTAAACAGAAATTCTTATATTTGATTGAATGGTGTTTCGGTAAAACAAATCATAATTATATTTCCTATAGTAGAGAAAGGTAATTTTTCCTCTGACTACAAAAAACTAAAAAAACTAAAAAAAACACCTAAAAGATATATTTATTGGACTTGCGAAGAAATGATTGAATCTGTTAATTTCCTTCTCGATAAAATTATATTAGTTTTGGCAATAAATTTATAGATAGGTTCGAGGAATTTCAATGGGCACAAATTGTGCCACTTTAATAGCAGATTTGTTTGCTAATATGATGCTAATATTGATCAAGGTAAAATTTCCACCAAAACTTACGTCAGGAGGGACGATTTCTCATTCCCAAATAGTAAATTTTCCCTTCCTTCACGGGAACATTTCTATGGCTCATTCATACGGTGTATATATATTTCAGCTTGTTCGTTATGCCAGTGTTTAAAGTGACGTTTCAGATTTTAATGAACACGATCTCTTTTATAACTGAGAAATTATTGAGTCAAAGATTTCTTTACAAAAAATTGATTAAAACAATTACTTAATTCTTTCATATCTATAAAAATTTGTTATCAAAATTTGGATGTACTTGTAAATTATCTTATGAAACATAGGATATCGCATCCTACTTTGTATGGGAACATGGTTAATTGGACTCGGAAATTTTAACAAAATCCACATGGTCTGAAAATTCATCTTAATAAACTTATCCGTAAAGGATACAGCAAAACATAATTATTAAATCTTTAAATAAGGTTTTTATTAGTACTAATATTGACTTTCTTTTAATAGCTTAATACGGAACTAAACAGTTTATATTTGTTATAACATTTTCTACTTCCTGTCTATCTAATTTTATACTGAAGCTTGTACAACCCATGTTTTCTTTGACTTCTAATGATATTTAAGCACTTAATCCAATTGGATGTCTTTATACTCACATTGTAGCAAAGGAAAACTAGCGCTCCTGATAGTCTGCTTTCGGTTTTGACAGCAACTGCGAGTACTCTTTCGAGGTCGATATCTTTGTTGTATCAGGTATTAGTTTTAATTGCAGTTGTTGTTGGTTTTCGGTATCGATCTCAAGTGGTAAATCCATTTCATCCGATTTTATAGTGTGTTTTTGTTACACCACTGTCCCAGGTTAAGGGAGCGTTGAGAGCTCACTGACCGGTTTAACCTTGCTACATACTAATGTGCCTGTCTCAAGCCAGGAACCTGTAGTCCAGTGGTTGTGGTTGTTTATTTAGTCATTTATTGTTATATGTTCACATTTGTTAAAGATTAGGTCGATTATCGTGTTTTATGAATAGTTTTAAATATCGATTTTGGGGCCGTTGTCAGCTTCCGTAATGGTATGGACTCAGGTTCATTATTGAGACCGTACTGGGACCTGTAGAAGCTTAAATTCAAATGTCATGTTGGTGGATGGCTGTTTCTTGGACAGTCATGCCACATTTCCTATTTTTATATTTATTTCACGGATTTTTCAAGGATTCCAACAATAAAAAACCCCAAAGCTTCATAATTACGAATTGCTATCGTGAGGCACTGAGTATTTGATTTTATTCTTTGGGAAAGTGGGGTAGGATTTTTTGTCTTGGCTAGATTATTTTTTTCCGCCGCTGAGCGTGCGAAAATATCTTATCTACTTTTTGCAAGGAAATACTATCATCCACTATTTCAAATGCAAATGTTGGATCAGAATATATATTGCAAGGTCGCAATCGGCCAGATTATTATTTTTTTGCCAAAACCAGGGCAGTTTCCCCCCAAAAAATCCCAGCTCCCACACAAAATTAAATAGTTCGTTCCTAAAATCACATGAATGCCTCTTTGGAAACACATTATATGAAAAGGCATCCATTCAATGTTTGTAATGCTGGTTGAGAGTAAAAAAAATCGATCACATTGGAACACCGAAAGCCCTCTTTTTCACTCTCTGTGGTGTGACTCAAAATGCCTATTTACCAATGTTGCATAAATTGTATGATTTGTCATGCAAACTTACGTTTCGTGTAGAACAATCTCCAAAACAACATTTCAACCAATTCATAGGATGACAATAATTTAAAAACAGTAAAACGAAGTTCTTATATTGAAACACACCGAGAAAGGAAGCCAAATCCAACAGAAAAAATATAAAACTTGTACAATACAAGAGGAAAGAAACCTTTTACGTTATTTAGGAGTTAAAATTGGAATAAATACCGCAAATGTCTGTAGCAAAATTCAAACTACTAGGCTGGTGAATATTCCTAGGACCTCTGGTCAACCAGTAATTGCTTCAACACAGTGGTTTCAAAGTACATGTTTTCCAATGGTGTGTAAAGGAGTAGTTTCGTGAAGGCCCATATTTGGCCTAAATTTTCGGATTTGTGACACATTAATATTTCGACAAAACGACAGGATATATTTGACTATTTCAACAAGACTGTAACATTTTCTGTAAAAAATACTATCTTTTTGGAGGTGTTTTGTTCAAAATAGATATGGCCGTCACATAGAAATTTTAACCAAACATTTGTATTTAATAGATCTTAAAATTGTGCAAAGTTTGTGCAAAGTTTTGTTGTGATGTTTTTGTGCGATTTAAATTAAAATCGACAAAATTGTAGCAAATGTGGTAACAAACTAAGAATTCCTTAGTATTTTTATATTTAAATTAATTTCTATGTGCCATGTAAGCATTAAAGAACCAATTTTTTTTTGAAAAAGTCTGTTGAAATGTCTTTTAATGGACAGTAAAATCTCGAAAATATTGGGTACCCAACTTTAAAAGGCCATAATTTGTCTTTAGTTTAGGTAGAGTTATAAATGAGGTATTAATTGAAATTGATTTCTATCATCTTAACTAGTTTAATAAGATTTTCCATATAAGTAATCTTAATTGAATTTCCATGTTTCAAAGCGCATCGACCTTTAAACATAGGTGCAAAAATAACACCATCTTAAAAGTGATAGAATTGCTCTCTTGGATTTTTAAAATATGGGAAAGATTAATTTTAAAATTGTTTTGAATTTTTTGCCAAAAACATATTTCATAAAGTGAAAAATTTAAATTGAATTATTTTTAAAATAAGACCTATATAAAAAAAATCCGTAGCAATTTTAAATCTTAGAGATGTTATTGAAATTTGCACCTAGCAGGAAAGGTAGAGAAAACATTTTCCATATGAGAAAAACGGATAAAGATGAGGTTAATTTTTTGGAATCTCTTTTAATTAGTCAAGACTTTAGAAGTTTCAATTCTCATTCAAATGATAATTCATTCATTATTCTATCTACTTCAATAGCAAAGTTATGGAATTTTAAATTTGGGTATACATATTTTGCGATATTTTTCTGTTGTGCTAGCTCAAAACCAGTACAAAATTGTATTCCTGTCATTTCATTAGAAAAACAAGTGTTTAGAATGTTAAGCCAAATAGAGACCAGCCATAAAACACCAGGATGCCTATGAATGAAAAAAGTCTTAAAGTTAAGGAGGAAATATCAGGTACTGAATTTGAATCTTTGCGTTATATGATCTGTGTATATAAGGAGTGGATATTTCTTGGTTGATACGTTACTCAGGGCGTGTGCTTACTATATGGATATTATTGATAGAGGGTTGCTAATGACAAGAAAGCTACTGAGACAAGGGATTCTCAATGAAAGATTAAAGTCATCACTCCGAAAATTTTTTGGTCACCATCATGATTTGATTGACCAAAAATCGTTCCTATACCATTGAGACCAACACCGATTACGACTATACACTGGCTTTGTCTACTGAGTAACACGACGGATGCCACCAGTGGAGCAAGGGTTTTTAACCATTCTGGAGCACCTGGACTCACCCTAGTTTTTGTAGGTTTCGTAATACTCTGGTTTTTTGTCTTTCGTTTCTTTTTTGTTGGCCACGGTATTTTTTGATTTAACGATTTATGTCTGCAACTTAGGTATTTTTGGTTCTTTTTGGTTTCCCATCTACATTCAATATTCGTTTGCATTCTTATGCTTCTTCTAACTTCTATTTACAGTAGAATAGTCAAATATTGAAATTTATTAGAATCAAACACATTCTACGAAAAAAGTTTAGCTGGATGCTATGATTAATTTTGTATTGAATTGTTTTATTCAGAGAAAAATGAAACTCCCAAAAGAAAAAAAGGAAAACAGAAGAAAATCGCAAGAAGACTAAGCAGGTTTGTTTAATGTGTGTAGTGGTCTAAGAACCAACGAGATATATGTGTGTTTATTTTTTTAACCCATGCTTAATAGCTTTTACAAAGTTCATGTAATATATAATGAACATTTATTAAGACTTCTTGCACTGTCGTTTGCAATTTTTGTCTCTGATCTTGCGTGTCAACTTACATAAAGGTAATAAACCCTTGTAAGCAGTTGTTGTTAACACGATTATTATATTGAGGAGGACTATAACAACTGACATTTGCCTAAAGTTTTAATTTTCTCATTGTTTTCAGTGTGAAAAGTGTATTGGAAGATGGTACGGTGGTATACGAAGAAATAAATGAGACGCAATGGAACATGGGTATGAACGTTTACTAGTGTAGTGATTTAATTGAGTCATTTTTATGTTTTTATTTCACGAGTGATTTCTTTAAATTTGTTTATTTATATTAACTTCTGAAAAAACATAACTGCATAGCTCAATATATTGTTTGATTCCAGGTAAAAAGACAGCTGCCATCAGGTAAGTAAAAATGTATTTTTATAAACGTCTTAATCTCATCATAAATATTAAATATTTGAAAATAAAACAACACTATTTATATCCTTTGTATAGAATTTATTTGTTAAACCTGACATGGCTGTATCGAATTATTGTTATTTAAGCCAAGAACGCTTATCTTTCTTTTTAGTTTGTAATAATAGAAAAAAGAAACAGAATTTCACCCTGAAGGAAAAGTAAATTTATCACAGTACACCAAATATGTAATTAGGATGTATATATGTAAGCGTGTGTTATCTCTTTTAATAGTACCTAGCAAGAGAAACATTTGAATGGTTTGAACTTCAGTGGAATTACTACTTGAATTGTATTTTCTTATATGAATAGGGATGCTCATAATATAATGTCAGCGTTTCTGTCTAGTTTTAATGAGTCCAGGATTTGATATGACGATAAGAATATGACCATGTGTTCAAATATCTTTATATATAAAACACTGGAGCATCTTGAAACATAAGTATTTTTTTAAACTAACTGTTTAGTTTACAACATTTGAGTCAGTAGTTCATAACATTTGAGCCAAGGTTGATGTTAATTATTTTGTAGTATTTAGGAACTTGTTGTTGTAAAACACAGACATTCTCAATGTATTTTTAACACAAATAAAACAAAACAGAAACTATTTTTTTCATTTTAATCACTAGTATCTTATCTAATTTATTTCCTTACAACATACGGAAATTGTTTAAAAAAAACAAAACAAAACAAAAAACAACATAACATTAAAGCAAATGTTTAATAACTAAATAACTAAAACCAAAAGTTCTATTTTAATATAACACGTAAATTTAAGTATTTGTTCTGTTCTAAGAAACTAGAATTCATAAATGATATTGTAGAGGTAACAGACAACAATATGCACTTGATTCCACGAGGTGTCACGGCCAGAGCTATGAAAATATCCAAAAGGGCAGCCGTATATCAAAATGTGAGCAAATATTTATAGCATATATCCAATGGAAATATATGTCTTGTCTAATTATATCGGCTGAAATACTGGGCAGACAAAAACTGAAGAAAAGTTCATTGACAGACAAAACCATTTCTAAAAAAAAAGAAAACGAAATCAACAAAATAAAATACACAAAAGAGAACTATTGCTTAAGCAACACGAACGAATGAAAACAAGTCACAGCTTTAAAAAAAAACCTATCCAGCTTGATTGAATAAAAATTGCGCGTTAGAGCAATTAAGCAACAATTTTATGACAATACTAAAATAAACTTGCCGGATCTGCATATTCTCGCGCTGGCTTTTAATATTATAAAGTGAAAAGATAGAGCTTATAATCAGAATATATAATGTTCTGCTAAATGTTTATTCCCTTGTTTTGTTAAGCTTTTGTTATTGAAGAAGTATTGATATCAAATGCATTAGGGGGTCTCTAGATTGGCCATGGAAGTTTTCCTTTTATGCCGTCAAAAACATATACCGTAAAGGGGTGGGAACGTAAACTGTATTTTGAGGTAATTTTTTAAAATAAAGGGGGTGGTGGGGCTAACCAACGGAGAAGCATAGTCCTCAACAATACTGTAAACAATGACAACAGTTTCCTCTATGTCTAATGGTTGCTCGACATTTCTAACGAACGTACTCAGAACGGCAAAATATGATCTTTAAATATTGGAGCTTAAATCAAAAAGTCTAAATACGATTTAATTCCTTTGGGTGATTAACTGTAGCGGCAACTATGATGAATTCGAAATTACCAAAGGGACAGACAGAAATCGTTAAGTAAAAGACAGCAGAACAATGGCCAACAAAATGAAACGAAAGACATGCATAGAACACACTAAATTGAAAACTAAAGCTGGAGTAACACGAACCCTACAAAAACCAGGATGAATTCAGGTGCCTCGGAAGGGTAGATAACTCGAGCCGGTCAACCAAATCATGATGGCGACCGAAAAACTACCGAATAATGAAGCTAATCGTTCCCTAAGAAACCCTTGGCTCAGTATTTTTCTTGTCAAAAGCAAGCCTCTATCAATAAAATCCTGATTGGATTGATTGATTGATTGTTGTTTAACGTCCAGTGGCAAA
Organism: Geukensia granosissima; assembly: GCA_032357055.1. NCBI lineage: Eukaryota > Metazoa > Mollusca > Bivalvia > Mytilida > Mytilidae > Geukensia > Geukensia granosissima. Next base: position 10,465 of record JAULBM010052131.1, read on the forward strand.
TATTTCATGCATATTCAGGACGAAAACAAGTTAAACA
>JAULBM010052142.1:0-10501 GCA_032357055.1 Geukensia granosissima
AAATTGAGTATTTTAACCGAATATGTTAAATTCTTGTCAAATTCGTCAAATATACCCTTTAATTTTGTCGAAATGACAAAAAGTATACAAGAAAAAGAAATGAATTATTAAAAGACGAATATTAAAAAAAAAATTCACAACAACTTATTATTGTGTCAAAAAATCGAAAATTTGGACCAAATATGGGGCTTAACGTACCTACTCCTTTGGTAAATAGCTGGATCACTCAGATCAGCTGTCTTTTGGAATAGCAATTTGCACCCCAAATCTTTTTTTGCATATTCATAATTTTCTTTTGCATAAATGTTTAATATCATGAAATAGCTGCAGTTAAGGTGAACTTAGCATGTGGTGGCTGTGACCTCATCAGTTAAGGTGAACTTCCTTTACTTATGTTTGCTGTATAGCCAGTGATAACTTGCTGAATGTAAGCCAGCACAAATTACCACTCACAGACTGGTAGTCAGGCTAGTATTTCACACTGATATTCTACTTGTATGAATACCATGAATTGTAATGTTTTACTTTCAAAAGGATGTCTAAGTAAAGACAACTTGATTTTGTTGATACTTTATTTAATGGCTCAATAGATTCTATACTGTTTCTTTTTTATTTTGTTGATTTTTGTTTTTTTAAAGTTTTTATTTTTGTATGACTAATTTTACATTTGTTATTTTGTATAATTTTTATATGACCACAAAAATTTGCTGTCATATTATGGTATGGCGTTGTCATTATCGTTGTTTGCATCTGTGGACAGGTTGGTTTCCTGCACACACTTTTGTTTGAGTCAACAAATCCTTTTAATATTTGGGAACATTGATAATTGGTTCTGAATAAAGGTTGGTATTAGTTTTGGTTGATCTAGCCCCACCCATTTTTGGGGGAGGGACCAAAAGGGGTTATCTCTTATTTGAATGCAAGATCTCTATTTGTTGTCCAATTTTGTTGGGTTTCTTTTCTTTGTATTTCCCATGAAAAATTCAACATAATAGGCCACAAGCCTCATGACCTATCTCTTACTGTTATTGAGATATGAGGGAATGGCCATGCCCTAATTTTTGAAACTTTTTTATTTCTCATCCGATTTTGATGGGGGTTTTTTGCAAATGATTTCTTATTAAAAAAAACAAATACAATAACAGTTACTCGAAGCATTTTTTGTGAAATGTACATTTTTTTTATTAAAGGGGTCAAAAGGTTTAAAATATGCAATTTTGCAGGAGATGTGAAATTTTTTATGGGTTTTTTTGCATTTGATTCCCCTCAGTAAGAGCTTTCAGGAGTATCTCAACAGATTTTCTCTATCTTTTACCGTTTCTGAGGTAAAAGGAGTCAAAGTAGGGGGGGAGAGGGAATTCAATTTTGAATAAAATGGAAAAATTTTATTTTTAATTTGTTTTTAATGGGGTTTTTTCCAAATGATTCATAAAAAATGCAACAAAAGTTACTCCAAGCATTTTATTGTAGCTTTTTTAGATTTTTGTATAAAAGGAGTCAAAGGGTTAAAAAAAATGCAATTTAGCAGGAGATTAGAAATTTTTATTTTTCATTCGATTTTGATGGGCTTGCTTGCATTTGATTCCTCTTAATTGGAGCTTTCAGTAGTATATCAATGGATTTTCTTTATCTCGTACTGTTTTCAAGATAAAAAGGTCAAATTTGAGGAAATATTCATTTTTGTATATAATATGAAAAAACTTCAGTTTGGCTTGATATGGAATTTTTTTTCTTCTTATTTTGATCATGGGTTTTCCAAATCATTCCTTATGAAAAATGCAACAAAAGTAAAGCCAGTTTTGGAGATAATGGGAGTCAAAATAATCACTTTACTGTGTGCAGCTCAATATTGTATCTAATAAAATACTGCATCCAAACTAATCCCAAGGTTTCACATATCAAACTGCTGAAGTAGTATCATGTTGTGTTTGTGATGCACCTCTGTTTTATTCTAGTCCATTTTTATATATAGTGTATGTTATTTATCATTTAAAATGTATTCTTATATTATTTTTATCAACTGATTTCTAATTCTGCTTCATTTTAATAAGATTATTAGGAGAATTCAATAATAAATTTCAAGACAGAAAAAGGTACTATTATTTGGTCACAAACCATGATTCTTTAAATGTAAATGACATCATTACCTTTGTGACTGTATATACTAAAACGGTGTTACAAAAATATCATTTCCCTTGTGAATGTTTGTAGCTTTTTAAACTATTCAAATGATCTTTAAACTAAATTTTAATTATTTCTTATTGATGAGAATCTTTTTATAATACTAACCTTAGGAGAATGTGATTAAGTTCAATTAACTGACCAAAAGATTATTGATATATTACAGGTCTGATATTGATATTTAACAGGTCTGATATTGGTATAAATTTCCTTGTCAGATATAAATAGATTGCACATGATTCTCCGATATGCACAATTTCAACTATCTTTAACTATTTTAAAGTATCCAATGGCAACACTGCCTAGCATACAGTTTAATTTTAAATTTGTTTAATAATGACATTCTTTATTATTTATTTTGTTATTTTTTTAAGCATAGCTTTATGATTTTTAATACTATTATCTGTCCCAGAATGATATTTTTCTTTATACATTTAATATTAATGACCTGTATATAAGCTCTATAATTAAGTGATAATTTTAACAGTGGGTAATTACATGAGTTCATTGTTTAGTGGTGTAATTCATCAATAACTTAATTTAAAACTTGAGCTACATTATTTCATTTTCTTATTGTATTTTAATGAATTCCCTGCTGGATTCATCGTCTTGATGAGTTTTTACATATTTAAATATATTCCTTTAGTTCTAATCAACAATATTAATAGAAGTTGTCTCACTTCATTACAGTATGAAGTGAAATTAAATATTAATTGAACACATATGGTGGATAACAAAAATGAACATTACCTCTAAATAAGAAGTATCCAGTAAAAAAACAAAGTATTGAATGCAGAATGTACATTTAAATTTTAAATAATATATAACCTACTTATGTACACATGTAAGTTAGTAATATAGAGCAAGCTGCAGTTTCAAGAATCCATTCTCATATGATAAAAAAGGAGGATCTCTGTGTTGGAACATATTAGTTAAATTAGTTAATTTAGGGAAAATTGAAAATGAAGAGCATTTCTTACTTCATTGTGCATGCTTTGAACAAGATAGACAAATTTAACAAAAAGAATAGTTAAGGTTGCTCAAAGTTTAAGAATCTTCAGTGAAAACATGTTAGTTCTTTGCAATAAATGTTCTTTAAGAAAGCAATTTTCAATTATTTTAAGAATGTCATCCTCATTTGTTATAAATTGCTCTGAAACTAGGGATTGTCTCCTACAATCATTATGTGTATTACTGCTTTTCTATAGTCGAGGTTATCATTGGTCATAACCACATGTTATAGATGAGTGCTAATAAATATTTGTATATGTACTAAAATGTTCTTCCTCTCTGCACTAGGCCACTTTTTTATTTCTTGATTTACAGATCCACTGACCATATTATTTGAGAATTGGAAACAAAATAAATATGGTTTTTGTCTATTTTTGTTACTGCCGATCAGGTATTAATTGTTTCAAGTACAAATGTAAATAAAAACAAATTAAAAATACATTGTTATCATATTTTATTGAGATTGTTAAACATTCATTATCTGGCCTTGGCCAGAAATTTAAAGATTAAGCTATCAAAATTGTAAACAATATAATTATTGTTTTAACAATGTAAGATTTTTTTCTCTAATTTTTCAGTGTACTAATTTTGGCATTGAAAGTTAAAATATTGTCAAAAAAACCCTGCTGAAAATTAAGTCTATCAGAGTCTGCTATTTGGATGTGGCATTGATAATCAGTGTACATTGATTGATAATCAGTGTACATGGATTTATAATCAGTGTACATGGATTGATAATCAGTGTACATGGATTGATAATCAGTTACATGGATTGATTATCAGAGTACATGGATTGATAATCAGTGTATGTGGATTGATTATCAGTTTACATGGATTGATTATCAGTGTACATGGATTGATAATCAGTATATGTGGATTGATTATCAGTGTACATGGATTGATCATCAGTGTACATGGATTGATTATCAGTGTACATGGATTGATAATCAGTGTACATGGATTGATTATCAGTGTACATGGATTGATAATCAGTGTATCTGGATTGATTATCAGTGTACATGGATTGATAATCAGTGTACATGGATTGATTATCACTTTTTAAAAACAGGTTGAATGGTCTGAAAAGTACACGACAATAGGAAACACCCATATAATATAAGTCACCAGGGTTTGCTACTGTTCAGGGTAATTAATTTTGTAAACATTTAACTGAAACCACAGAGTTAAACATAATAAGTGATTACAAATCAACCAGTCATACAATAACTTCTTCAAAGTTAGTGTTATTAAGTGTAAATTTGCATGTGTGGGTATGCCCTATTAGAGAAGATCTCAAATCCAGTGAATTTCATTTGAATAATTTCACATAAATTTTATGTGAGAGCTTGTTTATACTACAAGCTTCCATACGAATTTTATGTTAACCATAATTGCTGTGTAATAACAGTGTATTATTTTATAAAGCAGTATGATGATTTATACTAATCTATTATTGTAAGAAGTTACAACATCATATTAGCCTATACTATTACTAAAATTATTTACTGTAGTAACCATACAATTGTTCCCTTTCTAAGTCATCAGTATGTAACCTTATTTTAAGTTGCCATTAAAATCCCTTATTCTAAGTGGCCATTATATTACCCTATTCTAAGTGGCCATTAAATGTTACCCTATTCTTAGATAACATTTTACTGTCCGTTTAATTTTGTAATGGTACAATTTTTGTTGATGTAACAATGCAATATTTATATATGTTGTGTTAGTTATATCTGTTGTCTGAATAAAATGTACAAGTATGCTGAATTTGTTAATTGTGAATAACATTTCAGTTCTGGAAGGTCTGTATGGATAAAGCCATCAGTTATGGTTATATATACACGATACTTCTATATATCAGTTGATTATACTGTTACTGCCTAAAATGTCTACTGGCTAATTAGACATTTTTTCAAAAACATGTACTACTTATAAGTCTGTTGCCCTAATGTCTATGGCCCTCTATAGTTAAATAAACAACAGTCCTGCCAAACCAACTCATAAATGTGGTTTCTTTTTATCATTGTGATTTAAACAATACTTCTTAGATATTATTAACAGAAGATGGAACTGATCACCTCCTTTAGAAATTTTATAAATGGTATAAAAAGTGATCATTGTAGGCACATTTAATACCAGCTGTTGTTTTTCACAAGCTTTTGTTCCTTCCTAATAAAAATAAATTAATCATAAGAAATACATTATTTACTAAACTTTACACCAAAAACATATCTAATAAATAATTCATACATTTTTATTGTTAATTTTATTTTCAAATAATCACTGTTTAAAAGTAGAACATTGGACAGAACTGGATCAGTGATCATTGTAGACATTTTGGTTGATTGATTGATGATTGATTGTTGGTTTCTTAACGTCCAGTGGCAAATATTTCATGCATATTCAGGACGAGAATAAGTTCAACAATTATCAATATCGAAAATGGGGTGGGGTGGGACACAACACCGCATCGGTTTTTGACTGCCACTGGAAAAAAAGTGTGATGGGTAGGGACGTGAAATTTAGCCTTTTGTAGTGGCATTAGCCTTCTTTTTTTCGAAAACTACTAAAGGAATCCTTTAAGAGCATGGAGTGTGGCATTCTCCACACACGTCACCCACCATGGTCCACAGCCAGGCTTTCCGTATTATAACCTGGCAGCGCCCCAACGAAAGGGCACGCCCTATCTGCCATCTGGGGTTCTTGATGGTTGGACCACTGGAGACAGCTCCAGTGCCCAGTAGCCATTTCGGCAAAAATGTTCTTTTCTGCAGTGGACATTTTGGGCAGTTCTCCATTATTCGATGTCCAAACCGTGTTCGTTACTGACAGGCAGTTGTCTGATGTGGAAAAAGAATTATGGGCAGTTACATGTAAGTCAGAAGACAGCCAATTAAGACATGACCAAAAAAATGAAACGTAAGACAAACATAGAACACCCAACAATATTATAAAAACTAAAGCTGGAGGAACAGGAACCATACAAAGACGAAGGTGTGTTCAAGTGCTCTGGCAGGGTAAGCATCATCTGCTCCACTAGTTGCACCGTCGTGTTACTCAGTAGACAAAGCCAGGGTATATTCACAATCAGTATAGGAATGTAACAAGACATATTCCTTATTGACTGACTACTGTCCAAAGCTGAAACCATATTTCTTATTGACTGACTATTATCTAAAGTCCAAACCATATCTCTTATTGACTGGCTTTTGTCTAAAGTCCAATTAAACCATATCTCTTATTGACTGACTATTGTCCAAAAAGTCCAAACCATATCTCTGTTTGACTGGCTATTGCCCATAGTCCAAACCATATCTCTTATTGACTGACTATTGTCCAAAGTCCAAACCATATCTCTGTTTGACTGGTTATTGTACAATGTCCAAACCATATCTCTTATTGGCTGGCTATTGTCCAAAATAGAAACCATATTCTTTGATTGACTATTGTCCAAAGTCCAAACAATATCCCTTATTGGCTGGCTATTGTCCAAAGTCCAAACCATATCTCTGTTTGACTGGTCATTGTACAATGTTCAAACCATATTCCTCAATGACTGGCTATTGTCTTAAGTCCAAACCATATCCCTGTTTGCATTGCTATTGTCCAAAGTCCAAACCTTATCAGTTATTGTAAGCTGTTATCTGATGTAAAAACATACCCCTTATTGACTGGCTGTTTCCTGATGTACAAACTGTTTCCACTTGTGGCAGCCACGAAGGCGCCGAGTATAGAAAGAGGCCGTTCGGTTATTCTGCTGCATTAATAACCCTGCTTAATGGGCGTCCGTTAGTTCGAGCGGTATGTATAAATACTCGAACTCCCCTTCGCAAAGTTTGTGCTGTGGAAAGAGTATACATATATGGAAAGCACAAGGTATCTACGCCCTGGAGGCACAATTCCTCTAAAAGGGGTGTCCCTGGTGGTGGGGAATTATTTATTCTCAATCCGTCCGGAAGGAGACCATAACAAACCCCTGTGTTTAGGAAATGATCCGTTCTAAGCACGTGAAAGACTCCCTTGTTGCAGCTCATTTTGTGTGGTCAGTAGGTGGCCTGTTACAAAGCCAATTTTCCCTATCCAATCCGTATTTTTTTCCCGTGGCAGTCCTTTCCTTACAGGTCCCCTGCTCAGAGTCTACATATAATTTTAATGTTAACCTGTTCCCGCCCTGAATATGGCTGAAATATAGCCCGCTGGACTTAAGCAGAAATCAATTAATCAATAAATCAACCATTATACAGACTCAAACCATATTCCTCATTGATAGTCTGTTAGCCTGATGCCCAAAGCATATCAGTTATTGACAGGCTGATTTCCAAACCATGTTCCTTATTGTATGACTTGATAGAAGGTTCTAACTGTATAAAAATAGGAGATGTGGCATGATTATGTCTGTTACTTACGGGCTATTTAGATTTCCAATTTGTGTTCCTTATTGACTGGCTATAATCCAACGTCTAGACCGTATCCCTTTTTGGCTATAATGCGATCTCCAAATTGTATCCATTACCGATTAACTGTTGTCAGATCAACAAACTGTAGCTACTGTCCGATGTTCCAACCATATACCCTATAGGCTTGTAATGCCCGATGCCCAAACAGTATCCCTTATTTACAGGCTATTGGCATATGTCCAAACCATATTCCTTATAAGCTTGCAATGTCCAATGCCCATACCACATCTCTTATTAACTAATTATGTCCGATGTCTAAACTATCCCTTTTTGACTGACTATTGTCCCAGGTCCAAACTCTATTCCTTTTGACAGGCTGTTGCCATAAGGCCAAATAATATTCCTTATAGACTTGCTATGTCTAATGTCCAAACCTATCCCTTATAGCCTTCCTATGTCTGATGTCCATACCGTATCGCTTATTGACTGACCGTTATCAGATGTCCAAACCATACCCCTTGCAATGTCCGCTGTCCAAACCTTATCTCTTTTGACTGGCTATTGTCTGATGTCCAAACTGTACCCCTTTTGATTGGTTTTTGTCCGATGTCCAAACTGTATCTCTAATTTACTGGCTTTTGTCAGTTCTAAACCATATCCATTATAGACTTCCTATATCTGATGTCAAAACCGTATCCCTTATTGACAGGCTATTATCTGATGTCTAAACCTTATCCATTTTTGACTAGTTTTGTCCGATTTCCAAACCGTATGCCCCATTGGCAGGCTGTTGTTCGATGACCAAACCGTTTCCCTTATTGACAAGCTTTAATTTAAAGTCAAAATCTTACCCGTTATTTTTAGTCCGATGTCCAAATTGTATCCCTTATTGACCTCCTATTGCCTACTGTAAAAAACTGTATTATTGACAGGTTGTCGTACAATGTCTAAACTGTATCCCTTATTGACTGGTTACTGTCATATGTCCAAACCATACCCATTATTGACTTTCTGTTGTCAGTTTTTTACTTGCTGTATCAGTTTTTACAAGATGTTGTCTGTTATTGAAACCGTTTCACATTGTTGTCCGATGTCCAAACCGCATCCGTTTTTGACTGTCAGATTTCTTAACCGTATCCCTTGTACACAGGCTGTTACCTGGTGTATAAACTGTGCCCCTTGTTTTTGTCCAATGTCCAAACCTTATCTCTTATCGACTAGCTGATGTCTAAACTGTGTCCCATGTCGTATTTTACTGAGAGTCTGTTGTCCAGTGTCCAGAATTTATCCCTGATTGACTGGCTGTTGTCCTATGTCTAAACTGTGTCTCATATTAACAGGCTTCTGTCCAATGTCCAAACCATATTCCTAATTGACAGGTTGCTGTCCGTTGTCCAAACCATATCCCTTATCGACAGGTTGTTGTACGTTTTCCAGAACAGTATGCCTTATAACAAGCTTTTTCTGATGTCAAAATCATTAACTTTTCCATCTACTTGTAAAAGAGAGTTAATACAAATACATGTATAATGACTTTTAACAAAACAGTAGCTAAAGATACTGAAAGTATTCTTGTTGGGTGGAAAGACTATTTTGGAAAACTATACCAAGCTGCTTGCTCATAATCAGGAAAACATAAACTGCAGCTCTGATAAAATTGCAAAATGAAAAGATGGAAATAGCAAAAAAATCAGCAAAAGATCCAGTAACTGAGAAAGAAATAATAACCTCAATACAGTAGCTTAACAAAAGCCCTGGCTCTTGTCAGCTGAACATTTTAAAAATATGCCTGCCGAAGCACTAGCCTACATTACTATACTAAAAACAAAATTTTTAAGGAAAAAGATATTCCAGTCAATACCATGCAAGTAATATTAACGCCAGTTCTGAAAAGTGGAAAAGATAAGTTATTGCAAGAAAACTACGGCGAAATAACTGTTACAAAACCTTCTCAACCTTGATTGAAAGTATTATTAAGAAGAGAATAGAGCATTACAAGGAAGTTATTGAAGTGCTAATACTTCTAACTCTAGACGCTCAGAAAGCCTTCGATAAACTTGATCACGAAATTTTGTTCAACAAACTGTATCATGATGGAATTACTAGAAACATACGGCTATAACTACGATATCAATTCAGACATGTAAAAGTAAATGGAATAACCAGTTGTCCGACAAGTTTATACAAGAACCTGCTCAAGGCCCTTTGGCGCCAAAATAGGAAATATCAACATTGTTGCACCAACCTGTGCTGATGATATAGCTCTCTTAGCTAGTAACGAATATGAAATCCAATCTCTGTTAGATTTTGTCAATGAATTAACAAAATATGATCTGCTAAGTAAAAACCCGGCCAAGTCTGATCTAGTGCCTCTTACAAAAGTTACTATAAACCCGGCCTAGTCTGATCTGGTGCCTCTTACAAAAGTTACTATTAACCTGGCCAAGTCTGATCTGGTGCCTCTCACAAAAGTTAATAAAGAATATTTCGTAAATTTGGGTGGAGATAGTATCCAGCAAAAATTTGGAAACAAAAACATCTAGGAATTATAAGAAACAATCATAATAAAAAAATATCGAGGAACGTCTGAATAAAGCCAGAAGAACAGTATATGCCACCCTTGGCCCAGAACTTCATTTTACCAATAGTAGCGGCAAAAATCTGGAAAACTTACGATCTCCCAAGATGCCTGTATGGAATAGAAGTACTGAATTATACTAAAATGTATGATATAGAAGTACTGAATTATACTAAAACTTGAACGGCTACAGCTACAATAATGTAAACAGATTCAAGGCCTCCCAACAAGGACAGCGACTACTGTCGTATATACATCAGATTCAAGGCCTCCCAACAAGGACAGCGACTACTGTCGTATATACATCAGATTCAAGGCCTCCCAACAAGGACAG
>JAULBM010052153.1:0-10500 GCA_032357055.1 Geukensia granosissima
TTTCAGAGAAGAAGATGAAAATGTGAAATTCCCATAGGGTCCAATGGTAAACTAAGTTTCGTCATGGCGGCCATTTTTAATTTCCGATCGGCAAACGATTCACAAGTTAAGTACAGGACCATCTAACAATCATTTCTGCAATCTAACAATTCAATCCACTTTGTAGTTTCTGACAAGAAGATGATTGAAATTTGGACCAATCAGAACACATAATTTGCCCTGGCGGCCAGGTTGAATTTCTGATCAGCACCAATTTCACAAATCTGGTAAAGGACCACCTGCCTCACTTTTCTGCCAAGTTTGGTTGAAATCTGTTCATTGGTCTCAGAGAAGAAGTCGAAAATGTGAAAAATTAACAGAGGACGACGCCGATGCTGACGGACGCAAAGTGATGACAATAGCTCAGCAGGTGAGCTAAAAATGGGGTAACAGCATATTGCTTCACCTTCGTTTCAAATCTTGGATAACGTTTGGAATGGTTTTTTACCTAATATGCCATCAGCATTAAAACAAATTACAATGTGCACTCTGTTAGGAACAAAAGTGACCTTATATCATGTATTTTGTAGTTTTCACAGGGAGGATGAGTGGGGATTGTGTTTTCTATGACAGTTAAAAACTTGTTCCATAATTGTTTTATCTGTTAAAATGCAGAAAGAAAATGACAAGATTATAGATAATTGTTAACTAAAACTTTTGAATTTATGTATGACATGTGCAGTAAAAAATTCTGTTAATATGACAGGGATTTTTTAGATATATTCCAATTTGTTTGCATCTGTCATCTGCATGTCAACACTTATGTTATGGCAAGATAAATAACAAAATTATGGGAAGAATGCAAAGGTAAGAAGGTAATGTCATGTACAGTCATACCAATCACCAGAAATAAATCTTAGCACAGCAAATGCTACACACTTAATAAAGGGTTAACACCAGGGCTACACAGAACACACTAGATAAATGGTAACCAGCCCTGTAAAGCTGCAATGATTTATGTATTTCCTGATAAACTACATATGTGAAACTTGTCAAATTAATAAAAAGTATATATATAAGAAAAGTATGGATTTATGAAATATCACCCATAAAAACTCAACCCATTAAAAGCATTTCTTTGAAATTTAATTCACAGGAAAATAACCACTTATATTGGTATTATAATAGTCTGTCACTGACCTTGTTCACTTTGTCTCTGAGACTTTTTTGTTCTACTAAATTTATCAAATTTTCTGCTAAATAGTTCCATGGTTCGAAGTAATCTGGTAAACACAGCTATAAAAAAAGAAAATAATACTGTAATACACATTTAAAACTATTTCTAAGTTGTCTGAGCTTAGGCCAAAAAAAGTTTCCCATCTACCTGCCTACAACTGAAAATGGTTGCAACCCAAAAGTTTTTTTTGGCTTTTAAACTTTTCATATTTTCCTAGTTTTTTTTCTTTGCCATATGAATAATAAATATTTGCAAAATTTCATCATTATTTGAAAAAAAAATTGTATGAGCTTAGCTAACTACCCTACTTCATGATTGAGGGTCAGGAGAGGGGAAACAGACATATTTTTAAATACGGCCTTACTGTTAAATGCATTTTGTGAAATTTGCCCATGAAACAGTAAGGCCTCACTTCTCCTAATCCATGCATTGCATATGTTTCTTACATGTATGTTTTCAAACATCTTAAAGGTGTACAGTTCTTGTTCAAGACAACATATCCTTTGACCTTCAATTTGGTTTTGCAAGCTTGTTCATTATTATAAGCAGTCTTTGAGTTTAAGCATCTAATTAACCATAATTTTTCGGTTAAATGTTTCTGAAATTATCATGACTGTGCCCTATGTTTGACCGAGTCTTATCAGGCAAAGAATGATAGTGTTTGCAGTAATCTTTTACCAGTTGTGATAAATGATTTACAGATTTACTCCCACATATACTTTGTATGTAACTAATATACAAATATAGCAGTTTATCAATAAAGGTCAAGTAATACAGCTTATGACACAAGGGGCAATTTTAAACTCGTTGTAAGGTGTGGGCTTTTGGCTCATCATTAGAGGGCTACAACTTTTAAGATGATGTACAACAATTACAGCATTGTTCACTTGAAATTTGGACCATTTGTGTGTATGAATTGGTTCTTACATACATTAACCACATACCTGTTTTCTCTTATTACTTCATACATGCATATCATATTATTAACAATGGACTCAATTTAAGAATGTCAATATGATATTTGAAGACATATGTTAAAGGGCAGTATTAATTGAGGCATCAACAAACCATGTACATTGTAGATTTATCTCAGAAATAACTGATCAACTGGGAATTCTTTCAGTCAAATATTAAACTACGCTGCGGCACCAATCTGCACAAAAAACATTACTTATGTAAAGGACTATTGAAGGGTTATTGACACCATACAATGTTCTCCCAAGAAATTTTTCTTTTTTGTGCCATATAGTACACCTGCAGCATATTATGTTTCTGTAAGAATTTCTCACACTCTTTCTAATAATTAAGGTTTTATATTTTGAGTGTATGAATGTGAGCAAAAAATGCCTTTATGCTGTTTTATTGCAAACAAATAATAGGTATGAAATTTTTAAAGACATTTCATTTATCATTTCTGAGCCAGACTATCACATGGACGGACTCCTGATCTATGAAAAAAGGTTTTAAGTTTGGTGCTGCTGACCCAAAAAACTCCATTTCCGAGGACTGTAGTTGTTTGAGGCTTCCATTACTTGGCCCTAAAGACCATAACATCAATATAAACTGATTCAGAGAAATATATACACATAAATGTATACACATGTAGATATTAAAGTTGTACTGTTGTCTAGTGATTTTTTTAATAGAAAAAAATGAGATATGATTTTCGCTGAGAGCGATCCAAAACATTAAATCACAAACTTCTACAGGTTGTCCAAAGACACAAATCCACAACCCATGGCATTCCACAAAAGACTCCAAAAACAAAATTCAAAGACGTGCACGCCTTTGATTTTTCAAAGAACTACTGGGTGCTAAAGCTTTGTCAGTGGTCAACTTTATCTTGGGGTTTATACCACTGGCGTTTTTTCTGTGTATATTGGGATATACTATCAAACAGTGGTAGACAATGCCCCGTAAAAGCATTTAAAGTCGACCCCTATTTGATTGTTCCCCAACATACACAGTAACAAGCGCCTGTGGTTTATACATCTATAGTTCGTGCCATTTTTTTACCAATGGATCAGGCAACATGAAGCCAAAATCCTCTGATATATTGAAATCTGCAAAATTTATTTTCTTCATTCTCTGAGCTGCATGCAGGACATGGAACATGTGGTAGCAGTCAGCAAGCACCTGCGGAGAGGATAAAATATAGAATGATTGCAGTGCGGATCAGTACGAGATCCGTTTTTGTTTAAACCACTGTCGCATTTTATACTGTGGAAAATATAGTAACAATTTCTTGCAGTTAGTTTTATTTTGTTTCTTTACAGATTTTCACATACAAACAGAATATTTATTTCAAGAAATACAGCGATTATACGAAAATAAATTTCGTTGCTATAGAGAAAATATACAAGATGGCGTCCGATCGTGCAGATTCTGTTTTGGATGCACACAGAACATCTCTTTTGGAGTTGATCGAAGACAGAAACAAAGCTTTGAATAAGGTCTGAACAATCAACTTGTCAATCATATTTAAAAAAAAAAAACATTTAATAGTTTCCTTTCGTACTCACTATATGTAGCCAGTTCATTATCTACATCTGGTCCGTCTCTGGGATTACATGATATGTCGGCCCTTAGACCACTCGGGGCCAAGTACACTCGGCCCAGAAATGTAACCATGTCTGCCCCAATGAATAGAGCTTTTTGTATTTATTTCACCTTCACAGATCAGAAAATACCTGACAATTCAATGAGAGTTGAGGACATGTAGTTAGTTATTTCCAAAACAAATATTTGTCAGTTCAAAATATCTTATCTAATATGAGAAAGATGCAACCTTAAGAAAGCAAGCAAAGTAGCCCTCCGCATCATTTCTTGACCATTCTGACAACTTTGTTGATTTTGATTGAAATATTGTGGATTCAGCCATGTCGATGAAAGTTTTTTGGCATCATCATGGTGTGATGCAGTCATTCATTTTTACCACATTTCTACCATAAAGAGCTTGCTTCACTCGCTTATAAAACAGTTATTTATTTTCATAATTTATTGGAAAGTTGTTGTAAAGATATTTAAGATAAATTAATGTTTTCATGCATTTTTCTGTCGCCTGCTACTACCAGGGTGACATATTGGGATCACTCATTTGTCCAGCTCTGCATCATCGGTAGCGTCACACTTTCTTATCCATTACTTCAGTGTAGTAAATTCTTTGTCCAAATTTGAATTGCAGTATGCTGCAAAAGGAGGGGCGGCAACAATTTCTAAACCATTCAAGGAAATGAACCAAAATTTAACAGAATCTGCTTATCAATAGAGGTAGTATTTTGCACCACCTATTTAAATTTACAGAAAATCCATATTTGGCTGCACTTTTGACTTGTATAATGTAGTGAAAAAAGAGGGGTACCATTTTTAATCTGCTATTCCTCCATATCAGCTGAATAGAAATTAAACAACAAAATTTCAGACTCTTTATCAATAGATGTAAAATTGCACCTCCTTTTTTATTTTCCAAGGAATTAACTTCTGTAAATTCTTGCTGCAATTTTGATTTGCATTATGCAAAAAAGAGAGGGGGTATTAATTTCTGATCCGCTGCTCCTTCTAAACCATTTGACGGAATTTAAAAAACAAATTTATTGCCTTCAATAATTGCCTTTCTAGACAAATAGAAAGCTGGCGACACATTTGTCTTCTGGGGAAGACTCAATACTAAGCTACTCCCCAAAGATGCTTACTTTTTGCATTTGTTTGCATACATGGGACAATAAAATGGCCAAGTGGAAATAGGGCGGATTTGTCTTTTTCTTATACAGTCACTGGTCTCTTGCACCTAATACATGTAAACTAAATGCTTTGTTGATACATCAGACAGGGTGCAAGCAGAGATACTTATTATTCTACACAGATTACCATAACAGCTCTTTAACGACTTTGTGGTTATTTTGTAATCCTTTGACCTAATCACTTTTCTATATTTTGGTATTTTAATTCATTCTAATGCCCCCCCCCCCCCCCAACAGTTGCCAGGGGTATTTAGTTTTACCCCTCGCTGTACATCCTAAATTTGAAATTTAGTATGTTGTTGAGGACCAATAAATACAGACAAAGTTCCAAAATGGCAAAATGGCCTGTTTCGATTTAGTGGCTCAAGAATTATGCCCCTTAAAATGGCTTTTTTTCTTAAAGTTTGAGGCTTTTGATCAATAAGTTAAAGCATCTGTGAACTTTAATAGAATGATTTGAAATTTATATACATTGTTGGGGGGCAATAAATACAGGTCAAGTTTGAAATTGGTCTTTTTCATTATGTCCTTCAGGAGTTGTTCCCCCTTTTTCTAAAAAATTGAAGTTTCCATTCATTAACTTTTGTTAACTTGAATTATAGATTGATTTGAAATTTGGATATGTTGTTTAAGGCCAATAAATACAGGTCAAGTTTGAAAATGATATGTTTCAGTTTTGTCATTCCAGAGATAATATTTCATCAAATTTTGGGTTTCTGATAGCCAATTTTTAATAACAGTTATGCGCTTCATACAGGTTTTTATCACATGGTCGTTAGACATGTTAGACATCTTTTGTCAGTGGGGGTGGTTATTATACCTTTTGCAGGATTATATGTGTCCTATGGACACATTCCATTCTTTGTTTTTTTACAGAAAAAATATGGAATATATGCCAGAAAGACATTCTGCATTTTACATATGTTTCTAACAAATATTCAAAAGCCAAATTTAACTGTGTGTAAAGCACCGTTATTAAATTACCTTCATGAGACACACTAGGGGCCACAAATAGGAAGACCAGCCAATCTTCATAAATTTCTAGTTACACTGATGGACCAAATACATATCTTAAGATAGGATAAAATTTTTCCTTGGTAAGAAGTTTTAATAACATTTTCTTTTTTAACCCAAGCTTAAATATTGTTTTGTTTTTCACCAAGATTAAAAGAACCAAGTATGTTGTCTATTATATCATTGAACTAAATATTATATTATATAGCTGCAGAGTAAACCAAAAAAGGTTTTTCACTTTTTCTGTAATCCCTTCAAACCTTCTCCTTTACCCTGAAATGACTAATACTGGATTGGAAAATGGGCAATGCAGCTGGGCTCTTTAAAGAGGCAGGAACTACTTACCCTTCTGGACCACCTGAGTTCACCCTGGATTTTTGGGTGGGGTCAGCATTGTTTGTTTTTATTTTTATATGTACACTATGTGAATTGCCTGACCTTTTGCTTTTCTTGGCTTCATCTTAGTACTGAATAATGCAGATAGCCATACATGTTGTTTAAATCAAGAGAGATAATTCAGAGCCAACTTGAAAGTGGTAAATTCGAAAAGAAATGTTTAAACTCAAAACATTAACGGAAAAAAAGAAAATTTTTTAATCCTCTATGTCCCCACTGTGACTGTGAAACATAGTTATTACTCCATGATGGCATTGATTACATTTTTTAAAAGCATTTTATCTCTAAAATTGTTTGATCCAGGTGAACCAAATTTGGTATTGAGATAATTTATGAGATGAACTTCATGGGCAGTCTATGTATTGATCTCAACCTCATTTGCATGTTTCATATATGACTTCATAATATTTGCTAAAAATTTGTGACAAGTTTCCACAGATGAATTTCAGTAAATTTTATGACAAGTTTTATTTTACATTCAAGTCAATTTCTCAAGAACTGTTATACCTAGACAGATAATATTTTATCTGTGGATAGTCTGTATTTGGTGCTAATTTTCAATATGTCATTTGACCATGACCTCAGTTCTATTGACCAGTGACATAGATTATGTTTTTGTTATAAAGTCATTTTTCAGTAAGGACCACAAACCACAAATGATCAGTCAATAATATTTGGTTTTCTAATGCAATTTTAGTCTACATATCATTTTCTCATATGTCACATTGCTTGACCTCACTGTCATGGTCATGTGACTGTCTTCATGTTATTGTGAAAGTTAGGTCAGTTTCTCAGTAACTAAAAATGGTAAGTCAACAATATTTTTTGGGTTAATTCATTCCTAGGTGTATATGTCAGTCCGCCTTATGTCAGGTGTCCTTAACCTGATTTTCTTTGTCCAGTAATTCTTGTAAGGTTTTCATGATTTGGTTCATTTCTTTGGATCTACATATGATAGATGAACAAAATTTGGTTTTCTAATTAATTTTTCGGTGTACATATCAGTCTGTTATAAGTCATTTGTCCTTGACCTCATTTTCATGGTTCAGCAATTAAAGACAATGTTTTAGTATTTAGGTATGTTTTTTCAGTTACTATAGATTATAGGTCAACAATATCCTCTGTTCTTGTCAATTTCTGTCAAGTCATTATGCTTAGGTCAGTTTCTCAGTATCTAAACATAATAACTCAACAATATTTGGTACACTATCCATTCTTAAGTGTACATGTCATTCTGCTATATCCATTCTTAAGTGTCAATGTCATTCTGCTATATGCCATGGTCTCTTGTCCTCATTTTTATGTCCAGTGGTGTTGAAAAGTTTTTGTTTAGGTTTGTTTCTTAGTTACTGTACATTATTAATGTACATTTCATGAACTTTGGTTATTCTCTCTTAAAGTAATTACAAAATCTGAAAGGGGGATTTAGAAAGAGATTTAACTATCTTACCGGCAACCGAATCAGGTTTAAAAAATATCCAAGGTGTTGTTGTTTGTTCTGTGCTCATGTAAAAATTGTTGATTTTTTTTTAAAAAGTTACCGCCAAGCTTATTTTTACTGGTAATACGTTTAAAAATATGCCAATAGATATGAAACCTATCAAAATCTTTTTCATTGTATAAAATTCACAAATCCTGTGAACAAAAATTATTGCAATGGAAAACTACAAAATTTTACAGATGAGTGGAGAAAAACTAAGAATATGTATAAAAAATTCAGAAACATACAAAATTTACCAGAATCTTGTTTATATTTCATTTTATTAGATTTGTAAAGATTCCTTTGAGGGATTTTTCAAAAATAGGTAAAAAGTGAGAACCTCAGTTCATGAAACGTACAGTAATGGTTATGATTCATTATTATTGGGAAAAATATCTGTCGTTGAACTGTTAATCAGACAAGCTTTTTGTATTGCATCAGTCCACATTTGTTATAGAGTCAATTTGTAGGCAAGACAATTCTGTCCACACTTGTTTTTATGATTATACCAAAAATGTTTGTGTTTTTCATTGATAGCACTCACAGATTGTAGTTTGCATGTAAATTTTTACTAAATGTAGTATATGAGCTCTATGGGACAGAGAATAATAAGTAAAATAGTGAGATATTAATGCATATTTCTGGTATCTCTACCTGACATTATGTTTTGAGAGGACAGAAATCGTATTTATTTAATATTGCATTCGAACAAACAATTATATATCAATGTTTATATATTGTTTACTGGATAAGGGTTATTAAGAAAAGATGTACAAATGTTGTTGCAATCAGGTTATGAATGTGAAATGAAGCAGTTTATCATTTTTGGGTATAAAAACTATGAGAAATATTGTTTGTTAACTTGTTTCCGTCCTGAATATGCATGAAATAATTGCCACTGGACATTAAACATCAATCAATCAACAATTTTCAATTAGAAATGTATTCCTCTCCCAAAAAATTATTAGGACATTTAAGTTTCTGCAGTGACAAAGTATCAGTTGCCTCTTGTATTTTTTTCAAATCCTTTTTGAAAGAGATATGAGCCCTAATATTGAATCAAGTATCAAATCTAAATTATATACATTTTATGTTTAAATAAGTAGAAACAGTATTTTATATTTATAACAAAGCAAACTTATATTTCGTCAGATATACTGAAATTGATTTTATAAATTAAATCTGAAAAAATCTATGACCTACCTTGTTTAAGCCTTAGTTTAAAATGAAAAGCCTTTCCTTTGAGCTCAATCATAAAATACTTATACAATAAAAGTAGATAAGAACCAGAAAAGACCAATATGCATTAAATGTAAATATGTCAATAGTAGTTAAAAGGCAGTAATCAGACACTTTATATAGTAAATTATATACCTGTAGTTCTCTTGATAAAACCATTATCTGAAGGTTGTCAAGGAACATTTCTACTGTTAAGTAAATAAATTCTACATTATATATCATACTGAGACATTTTATTTATGTCAATACTATTTATATGGTGCATATAAAATTGTTGAACATGGCTACCAGTTCATCACCTCAGCCTGACATCTTAGGTCCAGAGGATGATATTGAAGACACTTCAGAGGACAAGGAAAAACCTAAGAGAAAATTGAGGAAGAAAGTACAGAAGAAGAAAAAGACGCCAGAAATAAAATTTGATTGGCCAAAGAAGAATTATTTTGAAGTGAAATATGGAGAAATAGAACCTGTGGTTAGGATTATTTTCTGAGGTCACTAGTAAATCTGGTGGTATTTCTGTAAAAAATTATATGAAGTATTGATTACAAAATATAGGAAAAATCATTTCTTTTAAAGACATGTCTAATCTTTACTTCTTGTGATCAACTGGCATCTGAATGGTTATTTTTTCTTGTTTTAGAAAAATCTTCTACATCGTATGGTTTACATTGCAAAGTTGAAGGATGATGATGCTGATACGGAACAAATTGCAAGTAAGCTATTACATATATACAAATCAAGTTAAACTAGTAAGTAATCATTATTCTGGAGTATTGTTCAAAATAACTGATCCAGTCCAGTCTCTTCTGAGGGAATTTCTTAAAACAGTTCAGAAACATGAATAGTTTTTACCTTTACTTATATTACTGTGTAAAGGGGGATAATCCACTATTTTGTTTATTGTACATGTTGGATGTCTTTGTGATATAATTAAACAAAATTCTGCAACAAATTCAACTTTAAAATCAGACACTGTAATTACAAAAGATCATTTAGTGCTTATATAAGTTGGTAGTTCTTCTGCAGTTGAATGTTTCAAATTATTCACAGATTTCTGTTTGCAATTACTTCCAACAGAGTTTACCGTGATAATACATAAACCTGATATGCATGTATTTACAGATTATCACGAGTTGTTGAAGAAGAATTTAGAAAGTGCTCAACAGTATTCAGAACATATTACCATAACTGGCCTACTTCTTGTTTATACTAGACATATTGTTCACATAGTCGAGGTAATTCAGAACATATAAAAATTCTGGTATATATCAGACACCCTTACCCTCTTTTTATACGACCGCAAAAATTTGCGGTCGTATTATGGTATGATGCTGTCGTCGTCGGCGTCGTCGTCGGCGTCGTCGTCGGCGTCTGTAGACAGGTTGGTTTCCGCACGATAACTTTTGTTATAG
>JAULBM010052164.1:0-10500 GCA_032357055.1 Geukensia granosissima
ATAACTGTCGTTTTAAAGGCGTCATTTCTATTGTAAGACCTTAATGCGAATATCCATTCCACTTCTTGCATACATAACTTTAAAACAATTCTTTATTAGCTAAATTTAATGACTTCGTTTCATAGTAGACATTTTATCAGGAACATAACTTTTAAAATTGAAAATCCTTTATCAAAAATTATTAAAATATGGTGGCTCTACACATACTATGAATAATGATAGAACTTATATAAAGTAAAGAGAACATTTATTTCCCATTGTTATGTGATTACTTAAAGTATGAACGTGAATCAAGCCATTTTGGCAATTTTGTACCATTCAGGATTCAATATCTTATTAATCCCTCCAAATTCAGCATTTTTTTGCTTTAAAATTTTAAATGTAGAAAGATTTACAGGTTGAACAAAAATAACATGTAAAGATCAAAAATTGTTTTTTTAAGTGGATGGGACAAGAATTCACACTTTTATTGAAAGAAGTCCATCCTATTGGTTGCCCCCATGGAATCAATCAAATTAACACAGCGGGAAGCACTTTCAGTATAAATAAACACATTTTTTTAAAAACTTTATGTATAATTACAATTACCACATAATTTGTGACAAGAACAGTCTTCCCTCGCCGATTTCATTCTAGGAAGAAATGTTAAGGTATAGAATAGATCATACTGTAGATCAACTGGAACACGCTCGTATATTTCCGTCATTCCGTCACTTAACCGAAATTTATGACGGAAATGGCCGATGATGTTCAGATTGACCGTAGACGAGTTGATGAGCCTTTATTATTGTAGGTCCCAGCATATGATGTGACCATTAACCATATAAGAAAAAATAAACACGACTTATCCCCCTGTTCTATTATTTTGAGTAAAACTCTCAAAAGACCCCAGTTCCTTCATGGATTATATGCCATGTTAATGAGCTGGGGTAAATTTCCTTCCATTTGTAATATTTACACATTGTGTTTTATTTTCATATAAAGTTTCATTGAAATCCATTGAACGGTTAAAGAGATTAACATTTGAGGGATGTGGACAAACGGACGGAATGGCAGATAGAGAATGTTACTTTTGTATATCCCCAAACTTTGCGGGGGAATAAAAATAATAACTGCATCACAAGAAATTAGGTAAAAACTTTTTATTAGCTTTTTTTTTCTTTAAAAAATGTTTTGTTCAGATTGTAAATCTGGAAAAGACAAATTACTAATTTTATCACGTCCTGCACATACGGCATTAGTCAGATTGTTTTGCAGTGAACTTGCATGATAATTTGTCTATTTCCGCAATATAAAGGCATTAACTTAATGATCTAATTCAGAGTTATTTGTTTTTGAAAGACGCTGTCGCTCTTGTTGGTTGTGATAAAGGAAATTGAATAAAATCCGGAATATAAAGCGTAGAATAACATATATATTGTCCTTATTTCGTTCTTTTTTGACATTTCGATTATGAAAGTTACATGTACTAGAGATCAAAATTATTGCACTTGCTAACTGAATGGTGCTTTATTGATTTTTTTTTACATATTTCTAAATATTTCTTTTCTGACTGTATAATTCTAAATTCTAGTACATAAAAGTATGGGTTACAACTGTGCTTTAACTGAACATTTCACAGTAATATAGATAAGTTAGATATAGGATTGCAGTTTCAATATAATGTGCTCCTCTAACGTTAAATATTTACAGTGTCTGATGTGTAGACCATTATCATGGGTAAACAGACTGCCCAGCAGTCATTGTGTGAACTGTTCCGTGTCGCAAGCATAAATGCAGTGATACATTAATACAGGGTAAGGTGTATGCAAATGAACATTGATATGGGCTCTTGCTAAGGTAATATCAATATCAATGTTTATTTTCAATATCAATATGATACTTTCAATACCAGAAACTCATTGTCCTTAATACATCACATTAGAAACAGTATAATATAGAATTATGGAACAAGGTTAATTTACAAATCAAAGCACAATTACGATCAGTATAATTAGTGACAACACGATATTCATATATCAATTTGAAATAATCGTGAATTTCGGAGGGTTTCATTAAATGTTAGCACTCACGACGGCGAGCTGGGAGTAATTTAACAAGGGTTAACTTGGACTTCTTTTTAAATCTATTTAATTGTGTTTGTTGTTGGGTTTCAGTATCGATCTCAAGTATAAAATCAATTTCAACCGATTGTCATAGTATGTTTTATGGATGTTTTGTCACACCATTGTCCCAGGTTAGGGTGGGAGGTGTGAGCGCTCACCAACCAGTTTATCTCCGCCACATACTAATGTGCCTGCGCCAGGCCAGGAACCTGTAGTCCAGTGAGTGTATTTGTTTAATTAATCATTCATTTTTATTTGTTCAACATTTTTTTCAATAGATTAGGTCGCTGTGTCGTCTTTTGTGAATAGTTTCACGTTTTGTATTTTGGGGCCGTTTACAGCTTCCGTTATGGCCATAATGGGACCTGTTGAAGTTAAGATTCCCATGTTATTTGGTGGATGGCTGTCTCGTGGACAATCATGTCATATCTTCTACTTTTTATGTATAAAGAAAAAGACGAAGCGCTGTTAAGAAACATTTTGTAATTATTGATAAGTGAGAGTTTATATTTCACAGTCATTATATTATCAATACACCTACTTCACAACCAACCATTCCTTCATATTGCAAATTACTTAATAACCATGAATTGTCCTTTTTGTTATAAAAAGTATTTTATTTTTGTTGTCCAGGTTCGCCTGTTACTGCCTATGTTTTTTTTATTTTCCTTTGGCCATTTGAAGTGGGAGGGTTGTGATCTGAAGAATATTTTAACCCCATTCCCAGTGGGATCAGGTGTTCTGGGTAACATTCGAACAATTACTATAAACATGCTTTTCGAAAAATCCTAATGTTAACCGTAATTCTGTTTGTATTGAAACGATCTCCGAAACAGATGGTATAGTACTTCAGACTATATATACGATTACTGGAGGTGTAACTGAGTCTCTGCGTTTGGAGATTGTATTTACAGATCAATCTTATTTGAATGTCGTATTGTAAATCAACAAACATTTTTATAAAATAAGATATGTTATGATTTGCACGACATGTCTTTTTATAGGATCATTATAAACATAGAAAAGCTTGTTTTATTAATAATTAAAATATCTACGGGGGTAACACTGCATATGATATAATCATATGTCTTGTGCAGAGTTTAATATTCTTACACACATCCTTACTATAATCATTGAGATTCAGTCGTCTAAAAACAAACTTAGTTTCAACTCAACCATCCAGAGAGATAAGTCTGTCATATTAAACCTGGAAGTAAAATCGCATGTGTAGATGACCAAACCGCAGATTTCATTTGAAGTCAAGAACAAGATAATTGTTGATGATAAATGCTAAATATTTTTTAAGGAGACTTGAAAAGAAGTCAGTCTGAACTGAAAAAAATCTAACTTCCGTAAGCTTTAGAACTGATATATGTAAATTTAACATTGTTCAAAAGACAATGAAAATCGATGGAGATACATATCTTAGTAAATTGGAAATTTAAGCCCATAGGAAATCCGACATTTCTGCTTATTATATTCGACATTATACTGAAAAAAAAACAAACAAATCTTTGCGCACCATATTTAAAGATATGAAAATTACGGGAGAAAAAACATATTTTTAATTACAACAAAATCACCAAGGCTGCAAACACAGCTTTGAAGTCCTGTAGCAGTTTAAAACCAAAATAAAATATACTTGTCTGTAATTATCACGTGTCATTAAATTGCGCAAATCAACACCTTAATCTTTCCGCCCAAGAACAAGCAATCTGTAAAATCAGACGTTATCAAGTTAACAGAACTGTAATGCGATTATCAGCTGAAGCAATAGAGGTTCACGGAGTACCATAAACAGTCGTAATTCGAATTCATTAGCAAATATTTGAGAAGTAATTCTCAAGTGGTTGCAGACGAAAATGCAAATCGTCCAATGAGGAAGCTTTCCCAGTTTACTGAGGTGTTAAAACGATATAATTTTTTTTCTACGAAATACATAAATTAAATAACGATCAAACCTCATCGCCACCTGAGTATGCATGATTACATTTAACGAATTCAAAATGGGATTACAGTTATTTATGTACATTTCATTAAGGTGACCCAAAAGAACAAAACCAGAATTGAAGTAAAATTTGCTTACTTTGAAAAACTTACTCAGGGATGACATACTTGAACCGGTATTTTGCATGTGCGCTTACATAAATTTCTTTTAGAAATATTTCAAATATTTAGAAATATTTCATTTGCACCATCCTACATATATGATTAATTTATTGATTGTTAGTTGGTTAACGTCCAGTGGCATATATTTCAGTCATTGATAAGACGACGTATTGCACAAGTTAAAAAATTATAAATATTTTCAAAAGCTGGGTTCGGTAGGACAGAACAGGGTAACTGGAAAATTGAAGTGATGGATAGGGACGAAAAAACCAACCTTTTGTTGCAGCATTAGCCTTCACTTTTTCAAAATCAATAGAAGAGATCTTTCACGTGCAAGGAGAATGTCATTCTTTACACACGTCAGCCAATAATGTCCACGGCCAGGCTTTCCGTATTATCACCTGGCAAATCTCAATCAGAGTGCTCCTCCTAAACGCCACATGGGGATCGTGCTGGGTTAGGTCTGTGGGTTGCGTCCTGGAGACCATTCTGATGCCAGCATCTAAAATATAAATACAGTATTACCATAACTTTAACGTTTTAATCTGTTCCGTTTCAGTGTTATTCTTACATGTACTCGCAATGCGATTTTAATGACGGTTGTCTGTTATCGCTTTTAAAACTTAGTAAAGAGATAAATAATTCCTCGACAGGTGCTGCGCGAAATCAATTCCTGTTTTCTAAAGGAATAAAGGTTGTCTGTTCTTTTTGTTGGCTCGACTTATTTGTTTTTCAAGGCTGTCCTGTATTATGGGCCTCGGATCTTGCCCATTGATGTTCTATCAACAGGTTCTTATCTTTTTTGCAGTAAAATACTAATACAATTTAAGTCACATATATGCTAATTGTTATAAGAAATTATAGTAAAATATTGAATTAACTCATTTACCTTTGCAGGAACCAAGCGAAACTATGAGATCTTAGATAAAGCAGGATGAATATATCAGAGACAGAAAACCTTTATCAAGATTCTCTATTATTCCAATTTGCGTCATGGTTTACTGGCATTCACGGATATGCGAGTCTAATTGTATGTACATTTGGAGTATGTACTAATATTTTTAACATAACTATATTATCACGAAATGATATGCGCACTCCAACGAACGTCATGTTAACATGGCTTGCCGTATCTGATATTTTGACGATGGTGCCATACATTCCATTCGCCGTACATTTTTATTGTGTATATGATCCTACATCTTTCTCACCAGAAAAGTATTCGAAAGGATGGACTACTTATATGCTTATTTTAGTAAATTTAGCAGCAACGACACATACGATTTCTATATGGTTGGGAGTGGCACTAGCAGTTTTCCGCTTTATACAGATGCGTACTACCGCGACTGGACCTGTAGTGCGCAGACGCAATATGAAACGAGCTAAAATCGTGATAGTATCTGTCTATATCTTATCTACCTTGATTCTCATTCCAAATTATATCACTAACAAAATAGAAGCGGTTCATTTTAACAGTACTACGTATTACGGTCTAAAAGATCTGAAACTTGCCACCAACAAGACCGAAACTATAGTTTTGATAAATGTGCTTGTGTATTCGACCGTAGCCAAAATAATTCCATGTGTCCTTATGATTATTTTTGGAGGCTCTCTCCTGTATAATCTTGCTGTAAAAGGAAAACAACGACGACATCGACTGTCCGCAAACGGTTTCGGCAAAAAACGAGAAGTTCGGCAAACGAAGACTACCCGGATGTTATTGGTTGTGCTTATTCTTTTCCTGATAACAGAATTCCCTCAGGGAATTTTAATATTTTTGAGTGCTACAGTTAAAGACTTTTATAATGAAGTGTACGTACCATTAGGCGATCTAATGGATTTGATAGCTCTTATTAACAATGCTATTAATTTTGTACTATATTGTTCAATGAGTCAGCAGTTTCGTTCACGGTTCCTTCAAATGTATCTCAGAAAAACTGCCAAGTTTAAAAAGTTAGATAAATTAAGCCTAACCACTTCGTTTACTAAAACCTTGTTTACGGATCTGAATAATGTGTAATTTATAATGGTTTTTCCCCAGTTTGTTTGTTGTTATAAATGTTCAAGGTTTCTATTTTTGTTATTAAAATCTTTGATGTTTTGATTTTGTCAATTTTTGTTAATAAAAACTTAATACATCAGGTAATACATCATCTTCGCAAGAACAGGATTTTGCTCAACCCCTATCTTCACCTTGAGCGAAAGCCTTTGCGGTGTCGATCTATCATATCAGAAAGGACTGACAATTAAGTTTATTTATCATCGTTCCTTATGCCTATCATAACCGTAAAACTTGTTTTTAAATAGCGCTTACACTGAGAAGGATACAGTAAAACTCGTATTTTAATAGCGCGTACTCTGAGGATACCGTAAAACTTTGTATTTAAATAGCGCGTAAACTTCTTGATATTAGCTGTTGTGACTATATTTTAAAATCCATACACAATTTTGTTCATTAATGGTTTAAACAACACAACCAAACAACATAAAACTTACCAATTAACATCTTTTGAGATTTTAGCGAAAATTAAACAGGTATCCAGGTAATGATGTATATTCCGGACCTTTTCCTCTAGTCAGCTTGTGATTTTTTACAAATATTTTTACATATTTCTGTTACAACGATTAAATTTAGCTCAATGTTACACTCTGTATGCAACAAGCTGAGGAAGTTGTTTAAAATGAAGTAACTTAATTTTTTCAAGAAATAGAATTCGCATTCAGATCTTCATGTAACTATCTACCAATTTAAGGAAAGACCACAACTAGCACTACTACTCTACTTTTCCCAGAAAATGAAATAATTTAAGGAGGAACCGAAAGAAAACCGAAGGGCAAGACAGAAGGGGACTAGTCGACAGACAATCTCGAAAACAAGAAACATACTACTATGAACAATACAAATCCAACCAAAAAACCAGGGGCTAACTGAGGTGGTCATAAAGGGTAAGCTGTTCATGAATATTTAAAGTCGCACGTCTAATTGTCCATATTCCAATCGGTGATAAGTCATTTCAGGATAAAAGGGAATGTTTAATGGGATTATTTTGGCAGTTTCTGTGCCAACCACAAAGTTCTATCTTGAAAATCGCTGAACACAGTCTTTTGAAAAACGTATCAGCTAGGAGATGTAGAGGCCGTACCACTTGAAGGCTAAAATGATACTGCCAAGGAAAGGGAAGTTGACTATTGCAAAGATGAAGTCATCGCGTTTATCATTAGTTTTGTGTGAAGCCTTTAAATTGTCCCAAATCCAATGTAGACTGTAAGAAAATGATTTCATTTTATTTATTCAACTTTGGTAATCTTGTATTTTTTAAATTTTGGTATTTTATAGATTTTATCTTATTTGTTTTATGAATATTTCTGAATAAGCATTTCCCGGCAAAGTTTCTGTTAATTTTTTTAAAGGTTTTGGTGTCTTCAGAAAAGTTGTCATTGCAAAGGCTCAAACGTACAATATAGATTCCGAAATGTAAAAAAAAATTGTTTTCTTCTCTTTAAATCATTCATGTATCATAAATTCTCAAGTTTTTGGTATTCTACCAGTTTTGAGTTTTATGTGGGAACAATATAAATACGTTGGTAAAATTGAAACAGATGCTTCCAGCCTTAAATAAGAGTTATTATATAATTTAAAATTTTAATGTCTGTTGTTTTTGGCATGCCAATTTTAAATACATGTAATTGCCATAATTGACTGTGCGTTGAATATTGATAAATTTTTGAATTGTGGCAAAGGGGTGAGATAAAACCGATTGACCATCCAAAAGTAAATACATAGTATACACTGTACATAAATCGGAAAACCGTGAATAAATCTACGGTTTTTGAAGGGAAAGAAGTTCCTGCATCTTTAAAATCATTCGTGGCATTTTAATTCCAGTAATTAGCAATATTCGAGATACGTCCATGATTTATTACCACACAAGTAAAAGGGTCATTTGACTTTCCATATAACATTTCACATGGTCGCCATTTATTTAAATGAATGTTCCACTTACAGTTTTTAAATTTGAAGCTTTTGCTTGAAGACAATATAGAATTTTAATGACAGTTCCTTGTTCTATTTCAGAGTTATGAAGCATTTGAATTGGGTTCTTGTTATCGTTTAGATATAATTTTTCCTGATGTTTTATCAGTCAGCTCATTTGGAGACTTTCCAGAATTTGACATGATGATTTCCTTTTTAAATGCATGTGACACTTATACTTTTGGTTCTTCAAAAGATGAGTTCATTATACGCTGTACTGGTGAATACTTCTGTAAATTTTTGGGATCTATTGACGTCATATTAATCATGCAATATTCACGAAAATCAAAATGCAGTTAATGTAAGCTTTTTTCTTATTTATCAATAAATTATACGAACATATTACACTATAAATATAGCTACTTGCTACATACATTTATTTGTTTATTCAGATATGCACACACTTTATGAGTCATTCTGTTAACAAGCGGCCCGGGACAAGCGGTTTAAATTATAAAACAATATAAGAAATTTGAAGTACTAAAGTTCATTTTTAATATAACGACGTATGATTTATGAAGGAAGAAGGATTTGGTATTCGAATAACAAAAACGTAAAACATTGTGTACTAGCCGTATGATGTTCTTTCAAGAAAATCTCAAAGTTTGCTTATTTTATTTTTTTTTTCATTCTTCGGTACATGGTTAAAGCGCGTGTTGTGGTGATCGGTATTGTCGACCATTTCCGTTATCTTATATAATAACTTTTTTAAAAACATAAGCACAACACAGTTCACTGCACTAGCGTTTTACTAATGGAGAGTTGTGTATTGCACTGTAAGAGTTTAATCGGAATGGCTTTTCTAAAATAATTAAAAATTAATTTTTAATCAGGAATGGGAAAATGTTGCTTTAATCAAGTTGAGTATTAGACGACATGTCACGTTTACTAGAATCATTCATTGCAGTTTATTTCAGAACACAGATAGACTGCTTGACAGCATGATGACAAAATAATTCAATTCTGCTTCGGTAAATCAATATGCTTGCCTAATGATACTGCCATAGATTAAATCACAAAAATAAGCAAAATGCCAAATTTACCATAAAACAAAAACGTTCCGTGTTGTTTTGCTTATTCAAAAAATTTACATCAGGACAATCGTAATAGGAATAGATTCTGGATATACACCTTAGAAAAAATATAGTAAAATAGCTGCTAGATATTTAAAATGCAAAATGATATATAAAAACTTATTTCTCAAGAAAACAAGAAATTCTCAAACTCAATGAATATCTACCAATATCTGATCAGCAGCTTTGGGATATAGACCATTAACCCGGATTAGAGTTTAAGGTAACAAAAACTTAAGACAGTTGTTGTGCTCAAGACAGTGGATGCTTACCCTCCTGGAGAACCTGATCCATTCCTGTTTTTTAAAGGAGTTCGTTGATTCCAAGCCTTTGATTTTTTTGGTTTTTTTTTTTTTGTTGTTGTTGTTAGTTGGTATATATGCATAACTGGTGAAAACTGCGACTTATTACCATCGATCCAGATTTTCCACCTAGAAAGATTGGCATGGGGGAAAACTGCAAGAAGACACCGGCTTGATTTTTTATATTTATCTCGGCACCGCCTAAATAGAAGAATCCCATTTATTTCTTCTTAGACGGGTAATTAACCTTTCCAATTTGCGAATACTGGGTCATTCTCTAATTTGAATATAAAAAATCAGACTTCAGATGATGTATTTCTAAAAATATTTATATTATTTTTTTTTCAATTTTTACAACAAATCTCCCTTTCTAGCCAACAAATACATGATAATCGAGACAATTAAATATTTTTCTCACTTCTTCAGCCTTAAATATTAATTTTGATTTGAAGGAACAGTTTCTTTGATGACCCATCTTGAAAAGCACAGCCAATAGAATTGTTTTTCCGTCCTCTAACAAAATATTTTAGATTGAACCATTCACGCTAAATGCATGAACCATGGATTTATGACCAAAATTTGTAAAATTTCAAATGATTCATATTTATAAAATAGTTGATGCGTCACAGGTGACGTTCAGTATATATGTCTGTTCCTCTGCATCGTAATTTTTCTAGAAGGTATGAAAATAAAAAGATATAGCCAAGCAATCTAACCACGAGACAAACAGAGTGATTATATAAATCTAAAGGTCTCAACAAGGTCTTTAACAGGAGTGGAATACCACTCCTTATGAACTCCCCCCCCCAAAAAAAAATATATTGATTGATTGATTGATTGCTGCTTAACGCCACGTCGGCAATATCTCAGCCATATCG
>JAULBM010052174.1:0-10499 GCA_032357055.1 Geukensia granosissima
GATTATTCAGTTTTAATTTCGTAACAATATGTTTTTCCGAGAAATATTATTTGCAATTATAGAAAAAGTCAATACCATAAGTTTGCGATCCAAGATGGCGGAAGTCACCCGAACCTCCTTAATAGTAAAATATAAGATGGTTTAGATTATTATAAAATTTAAAAAAGACAATCATTTCTGAAAAGTAGGAAATATATATCAACTTCATTTTGTGTTCACATGTAATAATGCACCTTATTGTATAGCAGTATAATATTTGGTAAACAATGTACTAAAATTTAGCATACAACATTTTCTCATATTGCACTTCTGTAATACAACATCAAAAATTGATGTCATTTATGACATAAATGCACCTTTTATGGTTTTTTCAAAGATTTGCTATTCAATAAAAGAGTTTTGGCACATATTAATGAATATTGTGCCATGTAGAATACAGATGACACACTCAAATCAATGAATATTTCATGACAAAATTCACCAATATTTGTGAATTAAACATAAAAAATGAAAATTCACAATGTAGCTAACTCCTTAGAAATGCAACAAATATTATAAGAAAGAAACAATGGAAAAACTATATCAACTGTGTGAACAATGTTGAAAATAATTTAATTCAGTTAACAGAAAGTCTTTTGAGTGTTTGATTAAAAACTAGTTTTTGATTGCCCAGGTTGTTCAATGATTTTCATTCAGGGACTATACAACAATTTTTGTGTCGCCTGCTTCTGATCACTGGGTTGTCTTGTGTCCATGTCGTACATGGGCATCGTCGTTGGCGGCGGCGTCACACTTTCTAATCCACTACTAATGTTAAACCACTAAACCGATTTTAACCAAACTCACACATTCTTAATTATGAGGTATAGTTTTTCACCTCCTATTTTATTTTTCCGAAAATTTAATATTTTAAATTTTGCTGGAATTTTTACTTATAAAATGCAGTGAAAAAAGGGGGGTACCATTTCTAATCTGTTACTCCTTCTTTACTGCTCAATAGAATTTAAACAAACTTTCACAGATTCTTTATCAAAGAATGTAGTAATGCACCTCCTATTTTATTTTCCCAGGAATTTAGTGCAGTTAATTCTTTGTGCAAATTTGACTTGCAGTATGCTGAAGGAGGGGGGGGGGCAACAATTTCTAATCTGCTACTCCTTCTTAACCATTCAACAAAAATTGAACCCAATTTTAGCAGAATCTTTATCAATAGAGGTAGTATTGCACCTCCTATTTTAATTTTCCAGAAAATCAATATTTTTTGCTGCATTTTTGACTTTTAAAATGCAGTGAGAAAAAGGGGAGTACCATTTCTAATCTGCTACTCCTCCAAAACCATTTATTAAATAGAAGTGGAAGTCCAGAGGTGCTTACAAACCCCCTCTAAAACAAAAAGTATAAAAGTGGAGATCACAATTGAAATTTGATTAGAAATGTCATATTTTTATAAATTTCTTGATTTTGATTCAAGTTGATCCATTTAAGGTTGTCAGACCATTATTTACCATGTAATTATTAGAAATACCCTGATTTTATTGAAGAAACTAAAAAACATTAGAAAAACCACTTGGAAACCTTGAAAAATACTATTTATTAATAGTAAATCCTAACAACACAGGTTTACAAATAATTTTTCTATTCGGAAACAATATATTTTTTATTACAATTACTGAAAGAAATCACAATTTCTTCTAAGTTTATGAAAACTAAAAATATTGTCAGACATTTTTATTATGGTTGGAATATTTTAAAGTTTATTTTTAAACAAAGTTTGACTATTGAAGTCGTATTAGTGTACCAAATACCCCCTCTGAATCATCTTAGTTACAATCCTGGATGAGTTATCTTTAGTTTTTGTTTGGGTCAGGGATTATAATAATTGATGACAATTATGTTCATTTTAAGAACCAAAGATGTTTTGTTATCTTTTAGCAATAGGCTTTTAGTGCTGTATTATCATGTATACATGTATCATTATTATGAACCATCATTGCACACCTCAACCATAATATCACTATCAAATTCACATCATATTTATGCTTTTATAATGAAAAATATTTCTGTACTTGTATATCAATTGAACATTATGTGGCACAAGTGTTTGAAGTAACCAGTGGCTGATTCATCCATTTTCCTTTTCTGTCATTGTTGTAGGTGATTTCAATAAAAAAATATTTTGAGGTTGTCTGTCAACCAGAGACCAGAGATTTAAAAAGTTTCCATAAACAAAATTAAGATTTTTCATATTTTAGCAATTGTCAGTATTTTGTTCTAGATAAATATTGTAAAGGGATTGGTGAAGTATTTTTTCAGTCAATGTTTTGACAAACATTTCAATTATAATATTTTGATGTGACCAGTAAAATTGGCCCTTCAATTATTCATAAATATAAATTTCTATTGAGTATATCTATGGAAGAGAATTAAGCATCTGTATTACAGTTGCAGTCAGATTTTTATGGCCTGCTAATGAATGTGGACAGAGCAGTGTTGACCTCTGTACATCTGTTTGGTTACATTTGGGATTAAGCTCCATTTCTCAGGTACAATACATAAAATTATTGTCATACTTTACCTGTGTATTCATTATGTTGAGTCACCCCTAAAATACTTGTATATTTTCTGTAATTTGAAGAGATAACCTCACACTTGTTAGCAATCAATCTGGATTCTGCCAATATTGTTATTTTAGATGGATTAGATGTCCATAAATTGAAAGGAATTTGAATTCACTATTTTAACTTATTTAATCTTGGAATAGAAAAAAACGTTACAATCAGGCAAAATTTCCTCAAGAAAATTACATTAAACTCAGAAATTGTAGAGAAAGGTTTAACCAGAAGGGAGATCATGTACCATATTGTGAGTAATTTTCACATGTCAAAAAATTTACTGTTGTAAAAGTAAATTGTATCCTATAAAAAGCATAATGTTATAAGCTAGAATCTATTATAGTCCAATTTTTAGAGACCTCTGACTATAGTGAAACCTGTCTACACTGAACCCATTTTGGACATAAGAATGTTTGGTTTAGACAGGTGTTCAGTTTAGACCTAATAAAAACAAATGAATACTTGTAATATGGGACTTAAAAATCAGTCTGGTTAAGACAGGTTTTCAGTTTTCTCAGTGTTGGGTTAAGACAGGTTTCACTGTACTAATGTATTGTGAAAACTTTACCTGCTATTATCTATAAGGTTTTTTATACAATGTAAATAAGGTGATAACAGCTGATAGCTATAAGAAACCAAAAAAAAAAAGAAATGTACATTGTACTTTAATAAAGGTATTGTTTTGCTTACAAAAATATGACATTCATATTAAATCTGTAACTTGACATCATATTTGTATGCCGTCCAACGCTTGTGTGAATGTTTTAAATCTTATAATTGTTATAGATTTATTGTTTGTTTCTATTATCCTCACAATGTCAGGGGTCCTGTGTTCACACTTGTCACCACGACCCCTGACATTGTGAGGACGCTATTTATTATAGTTCTTATTTCTGTATGCTGGTGATGATGTACAAAGATCTGATTTTTGTTTGACTTGTAATAAATATTGTTTTGTGAGTCTTTATGTTTATTGCCATGGAAACTTCTATCATTCTTTGTAGTGGTAATCTTCTTGACTGTAAAAGGCCAGGCAAGCTATTTTTATAACCTCAAGTTTGTTGTTTGTTCACAAATAAAACTGAGGTGTTTGCAAATGCAGCATGATACAACTGCAGCATGTTGACAGGTGTAAGTTGAACAAATGAACATATGGGTAAGTGTGGACACAATATTTTGCTGGACACTGCTCTAAGAGAGGCTGCAGACCTGGACACAAACATACAGCAGACATGGCGTCAAGGGTAATCCAATAGTGGCCCTCTACTTTGTAGAGGCAAATTGAAAAAAGTGGGATGAAAAATACAATTTTTCCATATTATATGAAATTGAATTCCCCCCATGTTGACCCCTTTTAGCTTGATTACAGAAAAGGAAAGAGACAATATGTTGCCACACTAATGATGCTTTCTTTTAGAGGAATCAAATGCCAAAATAAAAATTTCTCATCTCCTACAAAATCAGATTTTTTTTTTAATCCTTTGACCCCTTTTATACAAAAATCAGTAAATGCTACAAGAATGCTGGGAGTAATTTCTGTTGCATTTTCACTGGGAATCATTTGGAAAAAACCATAATTGGATGAAAAATTCAACCAAAAAAAAACCACTGGGCCAAATGGAACCAAACTGGGTAAGAAGCATCTATATAAGGTCCTTTATAAAATTTTCTCATTTCGTCCTGATCAGTCAACAAACATGGCGGCCACAGGCAATTCTTGTTTCTTATTGGCTGATAAGGAAAAAAATCTTCTGTGAGACCGCTTGGCCAAATAAACTAATATTTTACTGGAAGCAACTATGGAAGGTCCTTTCTCTAATTCTTTTGTAATTTCCACACTCCTCAACCGGTGTTGGAAATGTTTTTCTAATCCTCTAGAGGATTGTTATTTCTCGGCTGATGATTGGCTGATTTTCAGACCACGCGTGCTTCGCTTCACGAATTCAAAGACTTGTCACGATCTTATTTCTTACCCTGGAGGACTGAGCTTTCCAAAGACTCTATCAGTTAGGTCGGAATTACTTTATTTTTTGGCTAATACATATGAAAATGCCATAAAAATAAGTGGCATGTTTGTTTGTTTTGCACATGAGTTACGTCCCTTGTAACAAGGTCAACATAAAAGATGTTGCACGATCCTGCCTATGATAGATTTTTAACGATATTTTGATGCTTAAAAAATTAGAGAAACAAAATCTTACATTATAAACCGTTGATTATCATATTTCTACAGTCTCGTTAGCGAAACTTTAAGGTTAAACAAGGTTTAACTATCTCGACTGTAGAAATATGATAATCAACGGCTTACAATGTAAGATTCTATATTTTTTTATAAACTCTGAATTGCGTAAACAAATTTAAAGAATGACAGTGATATAAAGTACGAGGGTGTGCATCGAGCGGTTGCTGTCGTGGTCTTACCCATGTAAGTCTGGCTCAGGCGGTGTCGCCAGTTCGATAATAGTGTTCTAGACGATGAGTTAGAAGGAATTTTTTTTTTGTAAACATTGGAATGTATGTACCAACAGACACATATCTGTTAAAACAATGTAAAACGATGAGTTAAATTCATTTACAAATATGTTAAATATCTAACAAATTTCAGTAAATATCGACGCCTCGGTGGTTTATTGGTTAGCGTGCTCGCCTCGAGCGCGGAAGTTCGTGGGTCTTTAAATACAACTTAAAGACAAAGCGAACGAACAGTATGTTTCTAACCTGTTACCTTATAATAGCTGCAGCTAATTTTACAGCACCAATACGAAATAATTATATAGATGGGATAAGGATGGGCGTTAAGGGTCTTTGCACCAAGCGTCCAACGTTCGGTGATGGTCTCATGCCGATTAAAATACGGTAGGTGGTTAAGAATTTATTTTGTTGACTTTTAGATCTTCTTTATCTAAACCAAACCCCTTTTCGCGAATAATTTGATTGATCCGCTCATGCAAAGGTAACGATTTTGTACGATTTAGGGATCATTTTTACTTCGTTGTGCGATTGTCGCGCGACATCTCGAGACTGTCACCTGAACATCGCGCGACTTCCGCACGATGTCGCGCGATTTTACCTGAGATTAAAAGTTTAAACTATCTACGACAAGTATAACTATTTACGACATGTATAAACATCCAGCAATTTTCGCGCGACGTCGCACGACTTCTCGCGACTGTCGCACGTCAGTCGCGCAACGATCGCTTTGGAAGTATAAATGAGCCCTAAGGCTTTTGCCGTATAACACTTATTCCCGTTATATTGAAAATTAAATAAATTATTTTGTCATGTCCAGTTGACCGGTACGAAGTATGCATTTCACATATGGGTATCTTTCCACTGTCATGACTACAAATTCGTTCCTATACCGGCTGTGCCTAACATCGATTTTGACTACTTTGTCTACTGACAGTAATCGTTAAGTCGGAAGATAGATAAGACCATTGCCAACGAAATGAAAAGAAAGATATACATAGAGCACACAACACTACACTGAAAACTAAAGCTGGAGAAACACGAATTTTACACACAAAAAAACCAGGGTGAGTTCAGGTGCTCCAGAAGGGTAAGTAACCACTGCTCCACTAGTTGCACCCGTCGAGTTACTAAGTAGACAAATCGCTGTATAGTCACAATCGATGTTAGTCACAACCGGTATAAGAACGGATTTGTATTCATGACAGTGGAAAGATATCCATTGTCATTTGTGAAATGCATATTTCGTACCCGTCAATTGTGAGGTAGATTTCAGTTTAAACCGGTATAATATTTAGTTGTTTCTTGGTGTAACATGTTATATATAGAAGTTTTTTCTCAATTTTGCCAATGTGCAACAAATCATAAAAAAGCGTCAAATTGATTTTTTTCTTTTATAGCTTGCGGTTATTGCCAGACCTGAACTAATTCTGATATTAACATTCTACGCACATGAATAATATCCTATAAAGAGGTATTAGTCTGACACAACCCAATTAACAAAATAAATAAGGAAAAGATTTTGTATCAACTTACTCTACATAGAATGTTAACCAGTTTTTATAGCAATTTTGTTCTGGTATTCCATTTGGTTTGATTGATTGTCATCAATAAAAGATTATTTATCATTTCTTTCACATCACACAATTAATGACTGATAAGGAATAGAATTGTGCAAAGGCGGCGCGTTAATCTCTATGTAAATGGATACATCATCTGTGACAGAATGGTACTTAACTGAAATGTGAAAGGTGCTTTATTGAACAAACTGAATCATCTATAACTTCATATTTATAACCTTAGTTCTTATGGACGCAGCGTTGATTTTTATTTATTGCTTTTTATTTTGAATACCTAAATCAAATCCGCAAATTATTTTTTATAACTAAATTAATTTTTCCATCACATCGTTAATGACTTATACACTATGTCATAGTTTGCTGGAATAGGTAAAAATGTTGTGAATGGAAAACTGTCTACCGTATTCATATAAAATTGTGTTTATTTTGTAAATTGAAAAAAGTGTAAGTAACTTGCAATAATACTATTTAGCAATCGCGATGTGTTATGAGCTGCGCCCCGCTTTTAATTCTCTACGGGGATTTTACATTATAAAATTAGTCATTTGTTTGCCGGAAGTGGCCAACTGCACGCGCTAGCACGAGACCGGGAGTATACATTGTCAACGCTGCGTATTAATAAAGTTATAAAACTAGGTTTAATTAAAGTTCTTAGTGGCGCGCCTGAATGGAATTTAATAAGTAATTCTTCTGGTATGTATCGCAAGAGGGTGTCCGAATAAAAAAAATAGCGCAATTTTTCATATTACTTTATCTAGGTCAAACTTAAGCGCTCCCGCCAAAAACAAAGATGGCCAACCCTTAACATTAAATCTCCGAAGAGAAAATCAGGGGCAGATAATAGTATGAGCAACGCTTTTGCATAGTGTAAGGCATAAACCGATAGCCGTGGGATAATTCTTTCCTTTGATTTAAAATAAATTCAAAGGCGGAAATGCACATATAATTTAATTAAGGCTGAAATTCGCACTCAAGAAAAGCTTGAAATAAAGAATAGTTGATTTAAGATGTAGATCACAAGCTAAAAATTCTGCGTTAAAAGTACAAGAACAAAACAATAATTTGTACGGCAACAGTTGCCGTCTGGTGGATATTAAATTTAATTCATATAGAGGCAACTCGATTTATCCGACAGGATTTATTACCCTGCTTTCGGTGATAGACGGGATAAGCAATAACTAGATCTAAGGGTAGGTCTTCCACTAGGAGCTCGATTTAAACCATAAAAGCTATCAGCTAATTCGACTTAGTGTTTTTTTTTCGTAACAATCGTCAGATGGGGATAAACCAGTTCCACGCCCTTTCCATGCATGATTGTTCGCTCATTTATTCTTTTATTATGATTAATTTTTTTTCAACTTGAGGTTGGACAATAATCAGTTATAAGCATCAAATAACCACTCTTGTATTAGCATGTATGCTCATTCAAATAAATTATGCATTACATACCCATCAGACAATTGATAGTGACTTCCCAATTGAATATAATTTCCTGTAATGACAGAGGAACTGAAAAAAACTTACCAGTTTTCTGTATTTGACCACATATTACGAATTATGCCTTTTTAATATTTTGATTGATAGGTTGATTGCTGTTTAACGTCCAGTGGCAAGTCTTATATGCATATTAAGGGCGCGAACAAGATATCAAACAATAAATCATTACACGAGCTAGCATGGGGTTAGGCCTTGAATTTAATAGCCAAAGAATGTCAAATTAGGATTGTTTGGGTAGGGACGGGAAATTAAGCTGAACTGTAGGAACTGGTCACCTACGGACCACTCATAACGAACTGTTGCCAAGGGATATTTAGCATGCTTAGAGCATGGCATTTTCCAACCACGGTGCACGGTGGTAACGTTCCAGTTCGAGACGGGTTTGGAATTTATACATCCCGCCCAGCACACGGACGCCCCTTCCTGGGGGGAGAAACCGAGCAACCAATTTCTTAAATCGTCTACTATAGCGGTGCTTCAGTATTTATACACCCCACTCATTCAACGGAAGGGGTTCTACCTGCAGACAGAGAAACCAAAACGGCCTATTTCTATGTGCGGTCGCCCTTGGAGAGTTAATATTTTGAACATGATCGTGTTTTTTATACTTTTTTATTGAATGATATGTAAAGGTCTAACGATAAACTAGGGCTGGTCGTGACAGCAATCTTGAATAATCGACCCGAAAAAGAGAAGATGACCACACGCTGATTATTCTTACAATATTACAACAGTAAACTCAGTGATTTCTAACAAGAAGATTTTCAACGTTTCAGCCAATTTAAAGAAATTACATGTATTAGTTCTGGCTGCAATATTTTAAATTCAATCAACAAACGATTCATAAATAAAATAAAATAATAGACAAAACTTTTTCGGCAAACCGATAATCTGTAAGTTTTTAAATACACTAATTCTAAATATATGAGTTATTTTTAGAAAATATAGCAGGATTGTCCAAATTTTAGTTTTCAGTGTGATAAAATGCTTGATTTTCGAAGGTCGATATTGATCTCTTTAAGCAATCATGTTTCCTTCAACATTTAAAGTGACCGCAATGATATCGCTTTAAAATTAAACAGTTAGCAAGCATTTTTTAATTGTTGCTTTTTGGGTTAAAATAAATGTATGCTTATGCAGACGAAAAAAACCTCAAAATTATGTATTCTAAAATAGAAATCTATTCCTACCTGGTTTCAAATGAGTAACACCTGGACCAGTTTTGACCACTGTTCCGCTAGCTTCGTGTCCAAGTATCATAGGATCTTTCAATAAAAACCGCCCACACTGACCGTACTTCCAGTATTTAATGTCAGATCCACATATTCCAACTGAACCCATCTCTAGCAAAACCTCTGTTAAAGATAAGGATTGTTTTAATGGTAATATTTCTTCTTGTTTTCTGTGAAAGGTGTAGGTCACTACATGTAATCATTACATACTTTTTCGCGGTGTTAGATATACTAGAAAAGGAGAAAATGACAAGCAAAACAATGTCTTTGTTATCAGAAGGGAACTGAATTTCGGCAAGAAAAGATACAGCAAAACCCAGCTAAGGACCACATAATTGTTATACAAGGTTTCCAGATGACCTTTGATAATACGAAGAAATTGCGAAATTGCAACGGTATCTTCCACAATAAAATATATTTTGTGATATAACATCAGTTGAGACGATACATGCCACTAACACTGCAAGACCCTGCGTTATCGTGCACAAATGACAACCGGAAGACGGAAATGTTCGGTATATAATAATTCACAACAATAATGTCTATTATGATTATAATTATAATAAATATGAAATCCGCGATGGTATTATAATTATTAATATTTTACTTTAAATATGACATAGTTTACGTCAGAACTCTTCTACAGACAAAATCCATCATTTACCATAATACTTTGTTTTGAAAATAAATGATTCTAGATGAAAGTAAGTAAGATGCATAGAGACAGTGTATGACGGCATTGGGATAAAGGTTCTTACAATTATTCTTGCCGTTAAATATAAATAGGATTACTTTTGTCAACATTGAAAATATCAAAATAAATTTCGTCGTTTATGAGGACTATTTAAGTATTGTATTTCAATTATATAGGAAAGGTTTTGTATTAAATTCTCGATATAAAAAACCCTAGTCTACCTCTTTAACTGGATACAGCACTGAGTAACAGCTCTTTCTAGGTTTACCTGTATTACGTACCGTTTTGCTGTGGGTCCGGAACAATTACCTCTTCCTGAAATCAGCAAATTTCTGAATGTAACTTGTATCATTGTAATTATTTGGGCCTTGATTAAGACAAAGGAATTGTTGACATTTTATTCAGGAAGCATGTG
>JAULBM010052185.1:0-10499 GCA_032357055.1 Geukensia granosissima
ACTCATGAAAGCCTTGTGAACACCAATATATGGGATTCTACTCATGAAAGTCTTGTGAAGAAAAATATATGGGATTCAACTCATGGAGGCCTTGTGAAGACCAATATATCCAATTCTACTCATGGAGGCCTTGTGAAGACCAATATATGGGATTCTACTCATGAAAGCCTTGTGAAGACCAATATATGGGATTCTACTCATGAAAGCCTTGTGAACACCAATATATGGGATTCTACTCATGAAAGTCTTGTGAAGAAAAATATATGGGATTCTACTCATGAAAGACTTGTGTAGACCAATATATCCAATTCTACTCATGGAGGCCTTGTGAAGACCAATATAAGGGATTCTAATCATGAAAGTCCTGTGAAGAAAAATATATGGGATTCTACTCATGAAAGCCTTGTGTAGACCAATATATCCAATTCTACTCATGGAGGCCTTCTGAAGACCAATATATGGGATTCTACTCATGGAGGCCTTGTGAAGACCAATATATGGGATTCTACTCATGAAAGCCTTGTGTAGACCAATATATGGGATTCTACTCATGAAGGCCCTGTGAAGACCAATATATGACATTCCAACCATGGAGGCCCTGTGAAAACCAATATATGACATTCCAACCATGGAGGCCTTGTGTAGACCAATATATGGAATTCTACTCATGAAAGCATTGTGTAGACCAATATATGGGATTCTACTCATGGAGGCCCTGTGAAGACCAATATATGACAATCCAACCATGGATGCCTTGTGAATTCCATGTACCATTATTTTAAACATAAGAAAGTATTAGATAAATCTCCATGTTACTTACTATAATCGTTCGGGTTCATTCCCAGATTTTTCAGGCGGTTCCTAATGAGATCACCAATATCAGAATGCTCTGTGTCTTTACCAAGGAATGGTTGTTTCGGAAATGATGGACGAGTCATCCTCTTCCGGAATGAGCTATTATTTGCATTGTTGTTCTTCTCCTTATCCTAAACAAGAGAATATTTCAAATGAAATCTTAACTTGTAAAGCAATGATTGATTGAATGGTGATTAATGGCTAGTGAAAAATATTCCATGCATACTAATGAATGATGGCAAAAATTGTAACATACTACTGAAAGCTCCCATTGAGATGATCCTAATGAAAAAAACAACATCAAAATCAGAAGAATAATAATAATTTTTTCTCCTGCAAAACTGCCATATTTAACCTTTTGACCCCTTTTAAGTACAAAATCGGTAAATGTTCTAAAAAAGCTTGGAAGCTTGGAGTAACTTTTGTTGTATTTTTATAAGAAATCATTTGAAAACCCAGTAAATCAGATAAGAAATCAAAATTTCCAAAATTAGTTAATGGTAATTGTTCAACCACATATTTCTCAATTAATGAAAAGCGGTGGGTTATAGCACTGAAGAAAACAATATTTGGTTTTATTATGAAGAACACAAAGAAAATTCTTCTAAAAATCAGAAAAGAAATAGATAACTAAACATAAAAACATATAACTCCCAGGAGCCTTCCTTGGGTCACCTGTCATACAGTTTTCCAAAATAAAGTTTACATTAAAACCATTTGAATTAACTGGTTTGAATAGTACAAGCAAGTTCGGCTGAGGCAGCCATTTTGGTTGGCTGATACCCGTTACTATTCTGAAAGGAACCCATATAGGGACCATTTTACCAAAGATTGGTTCCAATACTGCAATAGAGTTAAGATTCAGATGAGAAAATATTTTTTTATGAATTTGCCATAGGATCCTACTTCATATTAAGTTCGGCCAAG
Source organism: Geukensia granosissima (assembly GCA_032357055.1). Lineage (NCBI taxonomy): Eukaryota > Metazoa > Mollusca > Bivalvia > Mytilida > Mytilidae > Geukensia > Geukensia granosissima. The sequence goes on from JAULBM010052185.1 coordinate 1,783, forward strand.
GCAGCTGTCTTACTTAGCGGATTCGGTCAACAGACAAAATTCTGAAAGAAGTTCTCCTGGGGACAATTTTCAACAAAGTAAAGTGCCAAGGAAGAAAGAAGATCCAGTCAAGAAGATTTTTTTTCATAAATTTCTCACATGGGCCTATGTAAAACTAAGTTCATCTGGGGTGGCCATCTTGGTTGGCAGTTGAGGTCATTGGACAAAATTCTGAAAGAGACCCAACTAGGAATCATTTCCACCAAAGTTTGGTCCCAATAGAGTAAGAAGTTTCCAAACTTGTAAATTTTTTCATCAATATCTCACAGGGTCCTATGTAAAACTATGTTTGGTTGTGGAGGCCATCCTGGTTGGAGGTTGGAAATGCCAGACACAATTTTGGAAGGAGACCACCTAAGAATCATTTCAGTAAAGTTTGGTAAAGATTAGCACAACAGTTTAGAGGAGAAAATTTTTAAAATACATCCCCCCTTTTTTCTATTTTTAGCTTGGCAGCCATCTTGGATTATGGATCAGGTCATTGGACATAATTCTGAAAGAGGACCACCTAAGGATCATTCAGTAAAGTTTGGAAAAGAATAGCACAATATGTGCAGAGGAGAAGATTATTGAAATTCTTCCCTACTTTTTACAATTTTTAGCCTGGAGGCCATTTTGTTTGGAGGTCAGGGTCATTGGACACAATTTTAGTAAGGACCACCCAAGGACCATTCCAGCCAACTTTTGCTCAGATTGGCTCAACACATTTTTTTAAATTTTATCTCCTTTTTTCTATTTTCAGCCTTGTGGCCATTTTGGATTACAGATCAGGTCATAGGACACAATTCTGAAAGAGGACCACCTAAGGACAATTGCTGCCAAGTATGGTTCAAATGGCCCAGTGGTTTCAGATGAGAAGTGCTTTAAAGAAAAGTTTATGACAACAGATGCCAAGTGATGGCAAAAGCTCACCTGACCTTTTAGGTCAGGTGAGCTAAAAAAATGTTTAATCCCTTCCAAAAAAATGTTGGGCAACATCACCCAAAATCAACAAAAACCTTAACCTAGTACCAAAATATAAAAAAAAATCAGTTTACTAGAAAAAAGTCATCGTGCAGAATCCAACCCAATGACAGCACATTACCATTATATGACTGTTATTTTGTCAGAAGTATAAAAATACTGTACAATGTATATGTAAAGCAGTAAAGTCATACCACCACCATGAAAGAAAATGATTGCCATATTTCTCATATTAAGCCACCCCTCACATTATTTTCGTTTAAAATTCTTAAGTGCCCCCTCAAAATCCTACTATAACAATACTTTGCAAGTTCAAAGAGTAGAAAATTCTTGGAGAAAATGGCAATTTGATATATTGTAGCACATTTATGCAGGGGGGGGAGCTAGAATTCTTTATTTGGGGCTATTCTAAACTATGGAAACAGAAGTATTTCTCACTGGAACTGATAAAATACCAGATTTTGCTGAATCTAATAAGTGCCCCATTTCTTACTTTTTTAGGCACTTAATACAAGAATTATGGTATATCTGTGTACTCATGAAACTCTCTATACACTAGTGATATGATAAATAAATCAGACTAACAGAAAATTTGTGTTTTTATATAATATGTTATTTTAAGCAAAACTAAATCAGAAAACACTATTATTAACTTGGTTATTTATAATACATCATTGATTTTATAGAGGACCCAATCATGTAAAGCAGAACAAAACGGATTTAAAACTACTCTTTAAATCCCATTACCATAGGGATTAACCTTCCCGATTTCTGCGGGAGACTCCTGATAAAAAAGCATTTTACCACTGCAGGAGACATAATTATCCCAATATTCAAGAATTCATCCGAAAAGTATCCTGTAATTTTTTAGCATCAAAGTGGCCAATCTTTGTTTACTTTTTGGCATGTGATGCACATGAGCAAAATGACACGCTAATTGCTACCTGTCTCTTAACAAGCATGTTTGATTTGAACTCTAGGTATAGACATTCAATGGTTGTTACATCTAAAGTATACCATGATTTTTCAGTCCAATAGGTTGGCATTTATAAAATCAGAACAACATATCAAAACAAATTGCAACACTAGATGTACATGTATACACAAATCTAAGAAGTTTTCTATCACATGTTTGCTTTTCTCGTTTTCCACAATTTTCAGCTCAAAATAGTCCTCACACTAAATTTCAAGCTTTACCATTGTTAATAGAAGATATCCTGCCATTGAGGTCTGAGAGGTTAACAGGTATGCCTTTACCCACATCATATTGTGTTCAAGTTAACATTCCTACTGTAAGGACCACAGAAAGGAAATCTACTTTACCTTTCAAAGTCACCTGCTTCTTCACCATTAAGTGGAACATAGAGAAAATTTTGGGACAATAATTATGCCCCTGTCTCGCCACATAGAAAATCAACATTTGTCAGAATGTCTCAAAATATTAAAAGGATCAGAACTGCTTTAGTGGTGTTATTGTTATCATGCTTGCCTCGGGTGCGGAAGCTTGTGGGTTTGATCCCCAACCTGGTCAAAACCAAAAACATTAAAATTGGTATTTGCTGCTTCTCCACTAAGCAAAAAGCATTTAGAAGTAAGAGCAAAGACTGGTAGGCCCAAAGTCAAAACAATTTGTCTGGGCAAAGTGGCATGTCTTCCTACTGACTGCTGCTTTCTTGAGCTAGCACATTAAAAATACGGCTCAGCGTGTCGGTCTAGTACAAAGCAGGGTTCATTCATCATCACTTATCATTAATATGCTGTCGTCCTGAATATGCATAAAATATTTGCTGCTGGATGTTAAGCTCCATTTAATAAAACAATCAATTAAAAGGATCAGTTAATTAGAACAAAAGTTGTTGTGCCAAAACCAACCTGTCTTCAGACACAAATGCCAACACAGACGATAACAACACCATAACATAATACAACCACAAATTTTTGTAGTAGTATAAAAATCTCTTTCCACACAACCGATTTTCTATAACCATATTTTACTGCATTATTCACATCACCTGCATATATAAATACAGTCTCGATCAGTCAGTGATATAAATGAGCCAAACGGAAGAACAGTGTTAGGTGTACAGGGGTAGCTAATGATAACAAGGTATATAAACAAGGGAAAGCAAGCTTAAAAAAAAAAACACTTTTTAACAAGTTTTTTGTTTGTTTATTTGATGTAAAATTCCTTGATTCCACTTGCACATTCTAGACTCAAATACAAAACTGAGCATTCAAATTGCTTGTTTTTTTGCTATTGCATAAAAGCATAGTTTCAGAATATTTGTGCATGTGAAGCCTGGATGCATTTTTCAAAAAATTTATACCTGAGTTTGAGTTGAAAATTTTTTAAAGAAAATAAAAATATCAAAATTTTGATGTTGTTAAACCTAGAAACCCAGATCAGATCAGGATTCTTGAAAACAAATTTAAGTAAAGACTAAGGTCCTGGACACACTACAAAAGTTAATCCAGATTAATGTGGATTGAGTCACATGTTATCACTAGGTTTAATTTAAACCAGATTAATATACTTCACATTTAGTTTATCTGGATTAAACTGTAGTGTGAATGCAAAATGTGGATTAAATCTGACATCATAATTGGAAAGGTTTTTTATGGTATTTTGATATCTAGCTAGTGGTGCAAGGCTTAATAAATTACAAAACAGGTTTATTGTTGACCAAATATGAATTTAAGCAAAATAAAAACCTGAAATTTTCCAGTAAAATGAATCACAAACAGATATCACTCTGACAAAACCAGCAAAAAAGAAACATTAGTGCTAAAATAGAGAAATCTAAAATCAAAAAAAGTATATTATTAATGTATGTTTAATGAATTGAGTCTATCACATTTTGGCTATTTTCTCTTAAAGCAATTACAAAATCTAAAAGGGAGATTTATATTTAACAATCTTACCAGCTACCAAATCGGGTGTTAAAAATATCCCAAGATGTCATTTTTGTCCTGCTCTCATGTGAAAGATGTTAATTTTTGTGTTAAATTAAAAGTTGCTACAATGTCTTAATTTTTGTTCTGGAACAGCCAAGCTTATTTTAACCGGCATTATGTATAAAAATTGCCAAAAGATATCTTTTCATTTTATAAAATTCACAATCCCGTGACCAAAAATAGTTACAATGGAAAATGATAAAATTTTCCATTTTTTCAGATGAGCGGAGAAAAACTAAGAACATCTATAAAAAATCAGAAATGTACAAAAGTTACCCAAATCTTTTTTATATTTCATTTTATAAGATTTGTAAAAATTCGTTCAAGGGATTTTTTGAAATTTTGTAAAAGTGAGAGACTCCATTCATGAAACGTACAATACAAATATTTGAATGGCTGTGATACTGTGAAGTAGTTTAGTTCATGGATACAATTTTTCTATGTTTGAAAAAAATATAATTGCTTCGTAGGTTTTTTTAATTTGTAGTTTTACATTCAACATAATATAAATTCAAATAAAAATATGTATTGATTTGAAACTTTCAGTAGTTTTTGCTGAACCATAAAATCCATGAAAATTGCTGAACCATGAACAATATTACTTTCACAATATAACCAGACCTACAATATGCCTAATGTGCAAAATAGCCAACTTGCCAGTTCCATATCAATTAGTTACCTCCCCTAGTTATAGCATGTATGATTTAGCATATGCAAATTTAACAATGAAGCTTAAGCATGTTGGTAAAAGAGTTTTTCGCAATATTTTGTAATGTGAAAATCTCATGAAATCTTTTTTTCAAGTAGAAATCTCAAACTGAGAAATTGCTGCACTGTTTGGGCAATATGAACTCCACTTCCTCAATTTATTTTCCAAAAGGCCATGCAATAAATATAGATTCATTAACTGTATCCATTGGATAACAAAAATTTCTCAACTGCATATTGATAAATTTAAAAGTTTTAATGTCATGACTTGTTGTACATTTTAAAGTTACTAGCTTAACTGACCCAATCTTGCTATGTCATATTCTCGCCAATGCAACAGTTACAGAAAACTGGTTGCAAACTATTTTAAACATTAATGGTAACATAAACATTTGCTTTTCCAAATAAGTATTAGAACACTGCTGTGTAAAGAGATTGGGTACCTGGAGAAATAGGGTTATCTGCAAGTAATCCTGATGATGATCAATTTCCAGAATTAAATGATTATTTTTCATAATAAAGTCTTGAGACAGGGGAATCCACATAGTGTCCGAGAATCTAAAACATATTTGTATTCTTTGCCTAAATATGAATGATTGGAAGCTTAATTTCCTACACAAAAACCAGCAAGGAAATTTGTTTTGTCCAAGACCAGTTTAACATTATAAAGCAGATTAAGGTGTTAGACCCGGTTTAAGGGAGATAAATATTAAAATCACTAATATGTTTATAATATATCAAAAGGTTTTTAAGCATTAAATTGAAACAGATCAAAATTAATTAGAAGCCTATTTTAGATTTAAAGAAATGGTTATCTCAAACGTATCAAAGATTTATAGAATTATGTCTCGTTACATAGGTCTACTCCCTTATTATTTATTCATTTAACAAAACAGAAAATCTGAGGAGTTGCAATTCCACAAAGGGAACATTAAGGTGGTAGACCTGGGTTGAGGGAGATAACTCTTGAAATCAGTAATATGTTTATATTATTTAGTTACATAAACAGTTCTTTAAGCATTCAATTGATACAGATCAAAATTAATCTTTGTTAATAAGATGCTTACATTAGATATAAAAAAAATGGTTGACATAAACATACCAAAGATTGTCAACAGTTATGTCCCTTTACATAGGTCTACTCCCTTAACTCATTGCAATAACCGGAGGGATATCACATTACTATCTGTCACAAGATTGGTTCTATGTCCCATCATCTTGGAGAGTAGAAAAGTGAAGTAGATAACATCTTGAGAAAGAACAGAATGGATTTAAAAAGAACAGATCATGTGCAGATAACATCATCTGCCTTCGTAATATCATAGAGCAGTGACTTGAGCGGAATACAACACTATACATTTACTTTATTGATTTTGAGAGAGCGTTTGATAGCTTACACCGTTTGACTTACGGAAAATCATGGCACTGTATGGCATTACTCTGAAAATCATTACTGTAATAAGAAACATGTATGATGGCTTCAGATGCAAAGTAATGCAATAACTGGAGAGGTATCACCCTACTATCTGCCACAGATATCTGTTGTACTTTATGTTTTATGTTCATATTGACAACATTTTGAGCTAGCTTTTGAGAGCATTCTAAGTCTTTGGACACATTGAGTTAAGTGAACCAGTGGGGTTTTGGTGTTAGTCTATCTGTTTCATGTCCTGTCCCACAGGTTAAAGGGGAGAGTTGAGCGCTCACAAACCGGTTAAACTCCGCCACATACTAATGTTCCTGTCTCAAAGGGAACATATCTTGGGTCTGTCGCAAGCCAGGAACCTTTAGTCCAGTGGTTGCCGTTATTTAATTGGTCATTTAATTGTTATATTTTCGCCATTTTGAATAAGATAAGGTCGATTGTCGAGTGTTATCTGTAGTTTCACATTTTGAATTTCGGGGCCCTTTAAAGCTTCCGTTATGTTATGGACATGTAATGGGAAATGTACAAGTTTAAATATCTGTAATTTAGTTGGTGGCTGTCTCATGGACAATCATGCCACATCTCTATTTTTATCTTTCTTGCAGCGTTTGTTTTTCGTGCTATGTGGATGCGGTAAGATGTATCCCCGTGCTTGAAGTGTTGTTCCTCATATTCTCACAGTTATGGAGTGTTTGTTCGTAAGAGAGCTATACAACATTCCCAATAACATTTTTTATCAGCGATTATATTAAATTTCTTTAGCCCCTAGCTTTGGCCTTAATGAAAAACTCATTCTCCTTCGATGTTCGACCTTTCTAATTTTCAATTTTCACCATATTTCTTATTATGATTTTAAGGAATGGCAAAATACTACAAATTCCTTTCTACAGACATTCACGTGCACTGAAAACCGTATTACCAGCTTAAATTTACCTGTTTTGAATCAAATTTTCATCAGGTCTTCTAAACTGGTTCTAAATTTACCCTTAAAATTTTCCACTTCTAACAATTGTTTCAAGGCAGGTAACGCCACAGCAGGCCGCAAACCTAACAAAAGTGTACGTGGATATCCAAAGATATATTCGTGCAATGCTCCAAAATGACATACGTGTCACCGATTGAAAAATATACTACAGTTAAATCTTCAGTTAACGGTAGACATTTTTTCACTTACATTTCCCTCTGAAAAACTAATTAAAGGTATAATTTATCTTTTAACCTGAACTATACCTAATTGTTTGGTCCAATATATGGGGCAAACTGGAAGTGACTTGTTCAGACGTACAAGCGAACATCTTTATCGTTTTCGAAAACAAAAAAAATTCAAATATTTGCTCTATCAACAACTAAGAAAGCATAATCGTAACCTTAAATATGTCCAACCACTAGAAGTTGTTCAAAAACACATAAACAATTCGAGAAATCATGTAAAACATCAGAATGGATTTGATTAAAAAATCTCTCGGTCTGAATGATAATATAATGGTCAAAAGAGAACATATTTCGAGCCTGTCCCAAGCCAAGAACCTGCATCCCAGTGGTTATCGTTGTTAAATTATTTTTTTAATTGTTATGTGTCCACCATTTTTGTATAACTTGTCGTTATTTGATTCGTCATTTATTGATTTTTTTTCACTATTTTTCATTTGATTAGGTCGATGGTCGTGTTTTATGAAGTTCCATTTTTTGTATTTCGGGGTTTTTAAAAACCTCCGTTATGGTATAGACTCTGGTTCATTATTGAAGGCCGTAATATGACCTGTAAAAGTTTAAATTCTGCTGTCATTTTGGTGGGGGGGGAAGGCCGTCTCATGGACAATAATGCCACGTCTTCTATTTTTATATGGGAGATTCTCATCAGACTAGTTTCAGGTCACATCTGGAGTAAGACAGGGCTGTATTATATAGCCTTTCTTTTCCTCTATTGTATTGATTGGTTAATGAAGGAAGGGAACCAGTACTAGGAGGACTCTCGCAACATCATTAGACGACATAGACTTTTCTGATGAGATCAGTCTTCTTAGTCATACACAATAACATATGCAACAAAAATCAGACCTAATGTACGATGTCGCAAACAAGACTTGGCTTAATATCAACCTCAAGAAATGAAAAGACATGAAGATTAATAACTGGAATAAAATCTTGATAGGAGAGGAAGAGATAGAAGAACACTAAGATCAAAATATTTAAGAGTAACGTAGGAATAGTACTAGCGCTATGCTGCAGAAATATGGAAAACCAAAAAAGAAATTGAAAGCCGGCTTAGAGGTTTTTGAGGGCAGATATTCATTTGGTGGGGGTGATGTCACTGAATGGGGATGCTTTTCTTTCAATTGTAAGTAACTCTTGCATATTCTTAAAGGTAATCTCAATGGCGTTGGTTACTGTGATAACGTGCTTTACGCGCATGTGGTGACCAATTTCGACAACCACCGACTGGCCGACAGACCTATCTTCATGGACAATAATGCCAGACCACACCAGGCTCGGTTAGTACGCTCATTTTTATAGCAGGAGACGATTGATACCTTCGAGTGGCCTGTCATGTCCCGGACATGAACCCAATTGAACACGTTTGGGATTTTATTGATATGAAATTGAACCAGCGCGTTCCATGTTGTCG
>JAULBM010052196.1:0-10499 GCA_032357055.1 Geukensia granosissima
AAAGTTACAGTCATTGAAAGTTGAAAGTCTATTGAAAATACATAGGGACGTAACGTTTCTTTTTTGACTAGTATATATATTAGATAATTAATACTGTATATTGTTGTTTCAATCAATAATAATAATAATAAACTAATTTTATTATTATTATTATTATTATTATTATTATTAATGTGAATTAAAACTATTTATGTTGTTCAGGCGCGCTTAATTGTTGTTAACAAGAGTTGAACTAATATTTTCTCTGCTGATTTCATTTTTCTTACATAAATAGAAAATATCTCTACTTAACTGCTCAATGTATTTAAGTAGCGTTAATTCGAATTAATTTACTTTAATTGAATTATAGTAGAGAAAAAATGATTTTAAGTAACTTAAATTGAGTTAACTATTTTTTGTGGTTCGCGCATTCCATATGTGTACATTTTTGATAATATTTTGGTAAGTTTTATTTTAGGTATAAACGTTTTATTAATTTGTGGCGATTAAGAGCTTTTCCGAAAATTCAAAGTTTGTGTTTTCAGAAGGGTATATACATATGGAATATATGGCACATGATCCATATCTTACATAAGATTATCACTATCATCGAAAGGCAAACATAACTAGGTTTAAAGCGCTTTTCTGGATTTACCTTCTTTAGACCACTAGTAGTCATAATAGGAAGATTAGTCAAATTTTATGAATTACTTGTTACATTCTTTGACCGAATGAAACAAAGAGTTCGCGGTGTAATGAACGCCAAAGCCAAATATAAAGATGACAATCAAGGAATTATTACATTAGACAGATGTAAACTGTATCCTTCCAACATATACTCCGATGCCCCCCCTCAAAGAAGCTTTTTACAACCTCTACACAACAAAGGAGTCAAACGTCGATAAATTATTTAAAAGATTGATTACATAGAATATAACAGAAAGAAACGACCAACATCTTACCTACGATTATGATTAATATTCAAGCGCAAATTTAATGTTTGTAGAGAGATTAACCTTCATCAGACACACCCCGCGTGATTCGCTTCACGAATTCAGAGACTTGTCACGATCTTACTTCTTACCCTGGAGGACTGTGCTTTCCAAAGACTATATCAGTTAGGTAGGAATTATTTTATTTTTTGGCTAATACATATGAAAATGCCCTTAAATAAGTGGCATGTTTGTTTGTTTTGTACAAGAGCTACGTCCCTTGAAACAAGGTGATGATAAAAGATGGTGCACGATCCCGCCTATGATGGTTTTTTAACGATATTTTGATGATTAAAAAAATTAGAGAGACAAAATCTTAAATAATAAGCCGTTGATTATCATATTTCTATAGTCTCGATAGTTAAACCTTAAAATTTCTCGGTAAACCTCGAAATTTTAAGGTTTAACTATCTCGACTTACAACGGCTTACAATGCAAGATTCTATATTTCTTTATAGGGTGTTTGGTTTTGATTACATTTTGGATATGTTTTATTGTTTCCTGGAGAAACAAAGGATCTATTATCTTTCCTTAGGAAACATTGTATAATGGAAACATAATCAAATGTTTCTACATAAAGCTATGATTCTTCAGGAAACTATTTGTTAATGCTTGTTTTTCCACGGCGGTGCAACGATTTGAATATGAAGATCATATTTAAGGAGGTTCGGGTGTCTTCCGCCATGTTGGATTGCAAACTTGAGGTATTGACTTTTATTTAATTGCAAATATTTAATTAAAAAAGAAAATACTTGTACGAAATTAAAAATGAATAAACACATTGTAATTCTTTATCTAATAACCTATTCATTTTTACGCAAATACAGAAGATAAGGAGCCTTTCAATATTTAAGGAATTCAATGTTGCCAGGGGAGGTAACTTCAATGACTTCTATTTTATAAAGGATTGTACTATAGAATTATAGATTTATTAATGTAGCAAGAAAACGATATCGGTGATCCAAATTTTTCTTATTATTTTCGCATAATATATGACAAATGCTACCTTTTTCTATTTTATTTTAGAACTCTATCGTTTTATGCACCTTTCATCGAGAAAATTGTAGTTTTTCCCTCTAAAATCAACAGAAAATGAAGTATTTTGCAAGAGCAGTTGCTTGAAAATTAAACGAGTTCGGTGACATAGACTTTTGATTGTAATTTTTGTAACGGCACAATATATGTTATTTTTGACAAAGTATTAAAAATCTGTCGATTTTCATTTAGACACCCAAATCTCCTTAAATCATCACATCCCCCAGTTGTATGTTTCAGAGAAAAAAGGTTAATGTTTGTTTCCCTGGGAAACATGTTTCCTTAGGAAACAAATTGAAATGAACTTTAGACGCCTGCAATTTTCGCACATGCTTAGGAATAAGAATCGAATTTGTAACTTAACTTACAGCGAAACTCAGATCGTTTTTTTTAATGAAATATTACAGTAAATTACATACATGTTCACTATTTTTAATAATTTAACAAGTGATGGCGATCTTTGGGTCGGAGGTAAAACGTTTAGAAAAGTTCAGTCCGCTTAGTTGATAGTCTAGATTTAATATTAGCCAATTCTAGTTTTTACATTATTTGCATGTTGTTGGGATAAAAGTATAAATTTTGTAGTTTTTTTAAATACTAAAATGATTACGCTAATATTTATGGATAAAGGTGTTTAAATATCATACGTGTCGTATTTTTATTCGATTTATTAATATAATAAACAATTATTATAACAGTAAGAGATGGGACATGATTGTCCACGAGACCGACAGTCCAAATTTAACTTCTACATAACATTTTAAAGGAACTAACACTTGTACCATTTTTAAACTCCGCTTGCTTTATACTTTGGATATATGAGACAATTCAATCTACATGAAGAGCATAAAATGAAAGTGAGCAAATTTAATTTTGTTTATCATTTTTTCTAGATCTACATTTTAAAAAATCATTTACATCAAATATTTTTTTTTCATTTGTGATTTTGATAAGGTTATGGTTTAATATATAGTTTATTATAACAGCATGAGACAAATAGGAACATTTTGGGTTTTTAAAAATTTAATTTGATATTTTTACGCAGTTAATACCATGTGAACATGGTATAAGACCACAGGTGACTCCATCCTTAGGGACTAGCGCCCTAATTTTCCGAACAATCCCCGTTTGACGATGGCAAATATTTCGGACAAACATAAAATTGCCTCTTTTCGATTCTTATACGAGATGCTTTAATATTTACAGACACTTTAATTAAACCATAAAACAAGTCAAGATATGATCCTTGAAAATGACAGTCCTAAAACTATTACACGTCATCTACATATCACGGTTTGCACCTGCTATGATCGTTTAATGTCGACTTAACAGACTTTGAGTTGTCTTTCTTTTAGCATGTCACTGAGAACAACGGTTATGTCACTTATTTCCTAAATTCTCTATTTCAGACAAATATTACCTGTTTAGTACAATTCCAAATTTAGCGACCTTTCTTAGTATTCTAGACCATAACAATAACACATTTACTAATTTAAAAAATACATCGTAGTGTATTAAGTAAAGTTGAGGACTATTACTTTTCTTTATTGTGTTAAATAGTGTCTATGCAAGCGGAGTTTTATTGCTGGATGTGCCAAATTTTTAAACCAAGCCGCTCTCTGAGCTTTCAACTTCAATTCTTACTACTATCAAGACGGCCACCAGTAATACTGCGACGCAAATTATGCAAGAAAAGGCATAAATCAGATGTGGATACTGAAAAACTGATGGAAATGTTAACTAAATTCAAGATCTCGTTCCTCTTGAATAGCATCAAAACCTTTGACTTTTCCACACTCTATACATCAATTCCACACGCACGTCTCAAATTAAGACTTAAAGATCTGATTCAATGTTGCTTTCTCAAAAAGAACGGAGAAAGATGATACAAAAAATCGTTGTCGGTAGAACCAAAACATACTTTGTTCAACGCAACACAAAATATAAAAAACAAATATTCAGATGAGGAACTATATAACAAACACATGACGTCAACTTTCCAAAAGTCAACTTCCCTTTAATTGGCGGTAAAAATCCAGCTGATCCGGTTTATGGCGTATTCATCTCCCAGCTCATACGTTTTTGAAGAGCTGGGTCGCTGACACAAAAACTGCTCAGACAGTAATATGTTACTCATCGATGAAGTCATGACCTCAGAAATTTATATGGTCGTCACCACAATCTTGTCGACAGGTATGGAATATCTGTTTTAAAGACGCAGACGGACCTTTTCCTTTGCAGTTGCAGAGTAAACCATAAAGGGTTGTTCGCTTTCTCAACCTGGAGGTTGTGATCCCACGGAAATCTTCCCCTTTACCCTGAAAAGACTAATACAGGATTTGAAAGTAGACAATGCAGCGGGTGTCTTTTAAAAGACAGGAACTGCTTATACCCTTACGGACCAACTGAGTTCATCACCCGTTTTTTTGTAGTAATCCGCATTGTTATAATATATATATAATTTTGTATTTGTTTTTAGTTTTGTAGGTATATGTGTATCGTTCCGTGTTGCTCGTGTTCTCGAGATTGCCGTGTCTGTCGATATTCTCCTTTAAACTGACCCTTTGGTTTTCTTCGTTCCCTCATAAAAAGGGATAAAGTATTATCATTCTAATGAAACTTTTATCCATATGCAAGTAATTTCAGGTATTTGTTGGAACTTACTGTTCTATTGACGTTTTAAAGGAAAACTGCAAATCAAAACATTTATAACCAGAAAGTGACGAAAATGAATAAATCTTTAGAATCATGATAAAGTCAAGCCAATTAAATCATAAAACACAGAACATTTTTATTTATAACTTTTTTTCTCGTCACACAGCCGACAAGAAGAAATAAGGTGAGTTTATATTACAGAAACTATACTTAACACAATCACATTCAACATACGCATGCTCCAAGTCAAGAAAAATTTCTTTTTCAGGCCTTTCCACTATACTTTATATTCTTTAATGAGTAACACTTCGGAATTCGGCCTGCCATTTCAGTCAATTCGGGGAGTTTTCGAACTCGTCGTAAGAAGTGGGACTCTTTGTTGTAAGCATTGTGGACAGCTTTTGGCATTTCATATTGACATGTGATCGGGATACAGTTTTCATGATATCAACCCCAAAAATATTCCTTTTCTCATTGTTGCTACTAATCGATGATTATTATTCTACATGCTCTGTGATGTGATACTTCCATCATGGTAATGCTACTATTACAGACTTAGACATAAAGCAACTTTTTAGGTAAAATCATGTAAAAGAAACGGATCCTCTATAACAAAGTCTTCGAATTTTTCCTTTAACATATGAGCGAAATTCAGTATTGAAGAACCCGTATAACAGAGGATTAACTGCACTACTTATTAGAAACGAGCGTATGGCTATCTGATATGCAACTTGTCCTGGGCCGGAAAATAACTCGTATTCATGTTCAGTTTTTGTAGTTCTCCATGATATAAGGATAAGAAACGGCAAAAATGAGACAATAAATACCACTGTAATTGAAAGCATAATTATGGTGTATTTTATGGCTTCTATATTCTGTTTGTGTACAAGTAATTTTTCTTCGATTTTCTCGATACAGACATGACTTCCATCCTCTTTTATTTTCGACGTTGATTTAGAATTCGTCATTTCTGACTGAATAGACGTTGAAAGTGTAGATTGTAGATCATTCATACTTGATATCGTCCTTTCTGAAACATCTTTTGTATTTAACTCATTTGTTGCTTCGAAGGTTTTGTTTTCAGCTAAATCCAACATTTCATTCGCGTGTGAGGAACTTCCGGTATATGTATCACTGTGTCCTTTTCCAATATATTTTGACGTGCTTCTCCCTCTTTTAGCTTTAATCCTTAATCTTTTTAATTTGTACAATGTTCGCCCGACTACGGAATAAAGAGCTATTATACATATAACTGTTATCAAAAATAAAACAATGAGTATAACATTATAGATCATAATGTACGATTCCAGAGCTATATCTCTGACTGTGGTACAGTCGTGTCCCACAATCCCTGTGATATTTATTTTTTCTGACCCATAAAGTACGAGACTTGGACACGAGACACATATGGAAAACATACAGATAACTATGATCACATTCTTTGTCTTTTTAATTGTGATTTGGTTCTCAAATGGATGACATATCTTTCGAAAACGGTCAACGGCAATGGCGAGAAGTACAGTTGCTGAAGATATACTTGCAAAATAGTTGACAAATCTTAAGGTTTTACACGCTATCGTATTTGTGAACTTAAACGAATTTCGCATATCAACAATTTCCAGTGGCATGGAAATACAACACGACATCATGTCAAACATAGAAAGAACCACAATGAAAAGATGTGTCGATGTCAGTTTAGTGTGGTAACCATAGTAAAATGCTGTCAGAGAATTTCCAAACAGTCCTAATAACATATAGATGACCACTAGGATTATTGCTGGTAACAGAGTTATAGCCATCTCATCGTTCACATGATCAAGGTCCTCATTTGATGTCATAATAAAACATGTTCTTACCTCGTATAAAGCTCGTTAAAACGAAACATCTGCAATAGAAATATGTGCTATGGTATTTCATTTTCATTCTTGTAAATATAAATTGATATGCCAATTTCGTGTAAAAAAATTGACTATTTATAGAAAAGGAGACCTCAAATTACGAGAAAAATCAGTGTAGTTTAGTAGCCTGTCATAGTAGGAACACCGCACGATGTTCGGGATGGGGTGGGGATATGATGTAGTAACAGATTTTTCACCATAAATGTCTAACGCATTAAATGCACAGACATTGTATTCTTTGAGTGGCAATAAATTGGACAATTTATTCGAAGATAAACTCAGACAGTTTCATTTTTTCTATCAAATTCTTGACAAAATGTTTTGCCAAAACCACCACAAATGCCCCCTCTTCTCTCACCATCCTCAGCTCTCAATATGACCATTACAAAAACACATATTGTTGGGCGCTGTGAAGTCTACAACGTTATTTACAAAATAGCAGTTCGACAAATGAAATATAGGCAGATTCATGAACAATATAATCAGATAATCTTATGTTAGTATTTACCTTTATGTATAATGAACTGTTGTACGGTTTGAAAATCCTCGTTTCCTTCTTCCTTAAGGAAAATCTGACATCTTGAAGTCGCTGTGAGATCAATCCGTTAAAGCGATTAGAACGCAATAAACTTCATATCTCTCATTTAAATATCTAATCTATTTATATATAAATTTATCATTTATACTTTTTATCTGTATTAGTTTCTGATAACTTCATTTTAGTTTCGTACCAACAAGTAAAGGTTTTTTCCGCGTTCGGTTCATATTCACCAAGTACTGTTATGATGCTTTTGTTTAGATCAAAGGATTAGGTTTGCTAAAGAAGTATTGTATCATCAACTTTCTTAAATGAAAAAAATAATCCTTGTTACTTTTTTTTCATTTTATCCCAAAACAGATGGCACAATGCAAGGGCTGGACTCCTATCTCCAACTTTCAGAAGTCATCTCCGATCTTGCACACTTAGCTCCCATGTCAGAACTGAGTACACAGATTTAAATTTTCATATACTTATAGAATCATAAATTTAGACATTTCCTACTTTGATTTTTAGAAACATTCAATCAGTAAAATTTAATGAAGAAATTTGAAAAAAACTTGACCATACTTTGCAAAAATGTTTTATTATATTGTTTAAGGGCAAGAAAACTTCATTTGGATGCTGGAGAGCAACTTGGTGAGAATTTGGGATTTTATTCAAATGTGCAATATCTTTAATGTCTAAGCTCGGAATTTTAAGTTTTTTATGGCAATTTAACCTTTTATGACCTCTTTCCATATATGGTAGTAATCCAGGCCGTTGAATATAGAGAATTTTTTATATTTATTATTTTTTTTGAAAATGTTTCCTAGAAAAAATTTAGGATAGTGTAGCTTTAAACTGTTAACTGTTTAAATATGCGTATTTTTGTGTCTGTATAGAGTGTTAAATGTCTTTTATAACACTTCATTACATAGACGAGTAAGTTTGCATTGCATTATCAGCTTCATACGTATCACATCTTGCCGGCAATGCACCATAACTGACAAAAACATGTAAAGCAACTTTTAATCAATATTTTGAATTTTAATTTGTAAAGATGTTTTATTAAGTAATTTCCAATCAGCTGCATTTTAACCATAGAAGGGCAGAAATCCGAACAAATCGACGCTAAATCCAACGGGATGAGTTCTACCATTTAGTGATAAAGAATTCTAAGTAAGTTGTCTGAACTGGTAATCCGGTTGTATCAAGCTTATTACTAAAACACCGGTACGGCCCAGTCGAACGGGCAAAATTTGTGTGGTGGATTTTACGAGATTCCACATTACGCGTATTATAGGCACTAGGCAGAAACTTAAAGCTTCCGGGGCACATGGCCTCATTCTGTTTTGAAAAAAGATTTCGCGGTGGAAGATAAAACTTCTGTTTTTCCTATTTTTGCACTAATGTATGTTGAAAATATACAGTTTACATTCTCCCAACATTGTAATTTTTAAAATTTCTTGATAGCTATGTTTATATTTGGCTTATCTCGTTCATTTCGTCTATATATTTCATTTGGTCCATGAATGTAACTAGAAATTCATAATTTTATTTTTTCTGATTTTCCAAATTTTTGCCCCTATCGTGTCAACTTGAAATAAATTGATTTATATGCAGTTAAATTTGGCTTTTGAATATTTAATTGTCATGATCCTATGTAAGATGTTAATGTATATATATATAAATTCTTTACTATTCTTTAAAATATGCATTTCGGAACTCTTCTTTTTGATTTCCCTGTATACTATGCATATCGCACCTATTCTTTTTTCGTCTTTGTGCACTATGCTTTTCGGATCTATTGTTTTTGTTTTGTCTTTGTGTACTGTGCATTCTAAATCTTTCTTTTTTGTTTCGTCTTTGTGTACTATGTAATTTTGATCTCTACTTTTTGTTTCGGTTCTGTGCACTAGACATTTCGGATATATCTTCGTTTTCTTTTTTCTTTAAATACTTCGCATTTTTTGTTTTGAATTTGTATACTCTATATTTCGGATCTCTCTTCCCCGAGGGCGGCCGATGTATAGAAATAGGCCATTCGATTTCTCTGCTTGCAGGTAAAACTCCTGCTGAAGGGGCGTCCGTTGGTTGGGCGGGATGTATAAATACTCGATAACCCCAAGAGTAGTCGGAATAAGAATATAGGCTACTCGGTGTCTCCCCCCGGGGGTAGACATAAAGGAGTGTCCGTTGGTTGAACGGGATGTGAAAATTCGGACGGGAACATTACCGCCGTGTCCTGTGTTAAGAAATGGCTACGCACTCTGACGTTAAAGATCCCTTTTCAAAAAATCGTTATGAGTGGTCTTTAGGCGGGTATCTGTTTTGGTCTAAATTTCCCATCCCCTACAGTTCCAATTTGGCATCCTAAGGTAGTAAACTCCACGGCCTAATCCTAGATTAGACACTTTTTGATTTACAGATTGACATAACTTGTTCTCGACCTGAATGTATATGAAATATTTGCCGCTGAGCGTTAAACATCAATGAATCACGTGTCTTTGTGAAAGATTCATTTCGGATCCCTTCTTTTTGTTTTGACTTTGTGAACTATGCATTTTTGGGTCTCTTCTTGTTTGATTTGCCATTGTGTAACATGCGCTTTGGGTCGCTTCTTTTTTGTCTTTGTATATACCATGCATTTTGGATCTCTTAATTTTGTCTTGTGTACTACGCATTTCGGATCTCTCCTTTTTGTTTCGTCTCTGTGACTAGAAATTTCAGGTCATTTCTTTTAGTTTTGTGTCTAGGAACTAAGAATTTCGGATTTCCTCTTTTCGTTTTTTGTGTACTATGCAGTCGGATCTCCTCTTTTCGTTTTTTTTTTGTGTACTATACATTCGGATCTCTTCTTTTTGTTTTGTTTCGTAACATACATACCTATCGGATCACTTCTTTATATTTTGTCTTTGTGTATGAGGTATTTCGGATCTATTTGTTTTGTCAATGTGAACTATGGATTTCGGATCTATTATTTTCGGGGTTTTTTTTGTGAACTATGACTTCGGATCTCTTCTATTGTTTGGTCTTGCAGACACATCGATTTCGGTATACTTCTTTTTGTTTCGTCTTTGTGTAACATGCATTTCGGATCACATCTTTTTGTTTTGTTTTTGTGTAACCTTCATTTTCGATAATATTTTTCAGCTCACCTGGCCCAAAGGGCCATGTGAGCTATTGTCATCATTTTGCATTCGTCGTCTGCTGTTAACTTTTCACATTTTCACCATCTTCTCTGAAACCACTGAACAGATTTCAACCAAACTTGGCAGAAATGTTAAGCAGGTAATCCTTTACCAGATTTATGAAATTGGTGCCGATCGGAAATTCAACATGGACGCCAGGGCCAATTATGTGTTCTGATTGGTCCAAATTTCAAACATCTTCTTGTCAGAAACTACACAGTGGATTGAA
>JAULBM010052207.1:0-10499 GCA_032357055.1 Geukensia granosissima
TGCGAGCGCTCAGTGAACATATTTCGGTATGTTGTCCAAACAAAATAATAATAGTTACATTACCGATGTAACCTTTTTGCACAATTCAAGTGTTCCTAACTTTGATAAGTACATGCAGGTTAACTCTCGGAATTTTATATCATATACGAATTGCTTGTTAAACAATAATGTGTCAGGCAAAAGCAAAAAGATAATGACGTATGAGCAAAAAGATAATGACGTATGAGCAAAAAGATAATGACGTATGAGCAAAGTTATTATCTGTTTTACATCACCAGCGCTCAAAAGAGAACGACATTGCTTTCAAGTTTCTTTTGACTTTTACAAATTCTTCAGGCTATCAGACATGTTTATTTTGAAATCAATAACATATATCTGTTGAGTATATTTTATAAATTTCTTAATTGATTGGCTTGTGTCTCTCATGGCTGTCTAATACATGTACCTTTTTAACAGATTTAAAAAGTTAATTTTCTCTATTCTTCATATTGAAGAAATATATCTTTACAACATGGCATTATATACCAACATCATTAAGATAAATGTAGTAAACCCATTAAAAAATTAATTCACAGGAAATCGGAAAAACATTCTACCAAAATCGACACTTTTTTGGAGGATTCATAAAACTTCCAATAGGGCAACCGAAACTAGAAGAAAATTCAGGGGAGTTCTGCAATACTGCGATTACTCGCAGTTGATTCAAAGAATGGTGATCAAGCAATGGAAATTTTCTGACAAAAACAGGTGATGCATTTATACACCAAATTCTAGCCATGTTAATAAAAAATAATTGATCACCAGTATACGGTAATCCTGGAACAATGTCATTTATGAGCCTTTCCCCTTTCCATTTCCTATATGCATAGAATGCCGACGTGATTCCAATATTATCGCAAAGGTTTTCGTTTAAAGTTTTATTACCATTAGTTATTAAGAGATCAGCGTCCGAAACAAAATATCGGGAATACTGATTTACAACACAGTCTGCACGAGTTGCGAAGTTTTTAAAGGACATTTTTGACCAATATCTCTCAATAACACTATTCCAATCAAACTTTATTCCGGTCACCTCAAATCCATGTGCGTATTCATGACCAATGAGAAAGCCTATTCCACCAAACCCCATGGAAGGAGGATAGTCCAACTCTATAAAAGGATCGGAAAGGACTCCGAGGGGTATTTCTATTGATGTTGTTCCTAAATTGTGCAATGCATTTACAGTGTCGGGACGCAAGATCCATTCATCTTTTGGTGCATTCATTAATTTAAAAACAACATTTCTGTAATTTTCAACTAACACGTTTTCCATATTTTCAAAGAAATTTTTTCCGATCCGAAATCTTTTATAATATTTTGCGAGAAATCTATTTTGTAAAATTTCGTCTGGAAATCCAATTTTATCCCTGATTGAATTTAATTTCTTCAAAGCCAGAATTTTTGTCAGCTTTGACAGCCAGTTGGCATTCAGTATCATATCAGCCATCGCAGACTTGACATAGGCACTTATCTCATAAGAATGTCGAATTATTGTTCTATTTGTTGACATTTGATCAATAAATATTCGGCTGGTTACGAGGTCCATTTGGCGTCGGACGATCCCGATACAAACTTCAGATCTTTCTCCTAATTGCGGATCATTTGCCCCATTTACAACGGCAATGTATCTCAAATTCAAATATTGAATATTTCTACTTAAGCTAGGCAATAAAGGCTGTATGGCTCTCAGTAAAATATAATTTGCAAGCGTGCGTCTTGATGTGAGTTCGATTATCCGACTTAGTTTGTCGTAATACGGTGCCGCCCAAAGCACGACCTTGGTAGACAAATCCACGTTAATATTAGCAACCGAAAGAACCTTTTTCAAATAGCGTAGAAAGTTGATCTTTGGATACTTCAATGAAAGTTCAAGAACACTAATTTTATTATAGCGATATTCCACTAGTCTCCTTTCTTCTTCAAAAAGCATTATTTTTGCTAATTCAGTTTCAAAATTTACCACCTCTTTCATATCTCGTCTAGCTATTCTGACATCTGCGCCCAGTGTAACAGCGATATCTGTTAAATATTCTTCATAAGCCTTATTATATATTGAATTTTTACCAAGTCGATATACTTCGTGATTCGGTAATCCAATAAACTTGTACTGGCCTAAGCTTGGTTGATCGATATAAATTGCGTATTTGCTTTTATCTCCGAAATCTCGTTGAATTATCATGCCAATAATTGTTCCTGAAGGCAGATAATGAAACTCGTAATCTTTCTCTAATGGTCTAGTTTTTGCCAACATATCTATGTAGTCAAATCGAATTTCATCCCAATAGCCCAATACTGGCCATCCGCCGCGATCCGACAAAAATTGAAGCACAGGTTGAAGTCCACGTCGTTCAATAGATTCTTCGTCCATGCATGACTGAAACATTTGTTTAGCTTTTTGTAACGGCATAGGATCACTTTTTAATATATTAGTTTGCAATTCTCTATCGACAATTCTATTTATAACATTATCAGGTCTCGTAAAAGAACTGATCACACCATCCGGTCTGTCATTTTCCCTTATATAACCACCACAAGCAAAATTAAAGAAGTTTTCGCACGGATTGACACTCGTATCAATATCCCTTAATAAGCGTTCAGCAACAGTCTGCTCCACTGTATTTTCATCCTTGTTTCCATTTTTTGCAGGTCCCGATCTTCTAAACTGACTTTCAAAGCGAATACTACTACCAGATTCGACTAACGACTTAAAGTAAGGAGTGTTTCTTTCGAATGAATAACCTCCAACATATGAAGATCTGTCAATAAATAATATCAAGATCAAAAACATGTTTGCTACAAATGTATCTCCAGTTGCAATGTTAATTTAAAGAATAAATCTGACTTAGTATGACCATTCCCCACAAAAAGTGTAACATCCAGCATATGTTTATCTGCCAAATAGGGATATCAAAACTATCAAAAAACCCTATACTTTGTAATTTCTAGTTTCAATGTTGTCCTTAACCTAATTTACGAATAATTGTCAAGAAGACCATCAATCTTATACGGTATGATGGTCTGTGTCACGATCATGTATAATTATAACACATTTATCACTAATGTATCGGTTGCAGAAGCATTTGATCAGGAGAATAATTGAGCAGGTACATTATGGGAATTTTTTCAGACGTCCAAAACAACTATAGTAGATAATTTTGGAATTTGTTTTATTTGTATTCGCATTAAATGGATGAGATTGGGGAAAATACAGGTACATTCTTTGTACTATTTCCACTATACAGTGTTTAGTTTGCACAAAACTTAATCCGGTAAATTGCACATTTCATGAAAAAAGTAATGAGACAATGATAGTAAAACCAAAATTTGACAAATGTTATAGAGGGATATAAAAGAATTAATTACTGTCATAAAAAATGTCAATTACATTTGGAAATTATCACATTTTATTTTTGGCCTTTTACAGTTTTATGGTGTAGATATTTGTCAAATACTTAAGGGGGTACCATACACCATCAATAAAATAAATTCCACTCGTTTAATTTTCTTTATATTTTGTTTAGACATTTACTTTGTTGAAAGAAGAAAAACATGAAAATTTCAAGAAATTTGAACCACATACTTCTCTGGAATTATTTCAATATATATATAGGAATTTTGTCATCAAAAATTTTGATCACGGATATGCATTAATTTTAATATAAAATGATACTTGATTAAAACGTTTAGATGATTTTACAGAATTATTTCCCTTAGGTGTATGGTACCCCCTTAAGACAACAATGTTCCCGTAATAATGGAAAGTTTACGATGTCGATGGAAAATCATCTCAGTTATTTTGATGACAAACATGTTAATCACACAAATCAAAGTTAGAAATGGAGTATCAGTATAAGTTTTATCAAAGTCTAAAGAACAATGATGACCTTTGCCATTCTTGGATTTGTAGTTATTTTCTAACTGCTTTTTGTCTTCCGTCAAATGTTTTTTTGATAATGATCTTGTCGGTGTTCTGTGTTATTGATTTTTGTCTACCCCTTTTGGTATCTTCGAATGAGATTTCATATCAGTCTGTCTAAAAATTGCACTTTGCACTTATCATTTACTTATGATAAAACTGAATCTATTTCGACAGATCTACATAATCCTCGATTTTTCGAATGACCAATTAATAAATCATTTACATATGTTTGATGTTACAAAGACGGTATATTTACTTGATTGTGTAAAAATGATATACTCTAAAATTTCATTTAAAAGGGTTTGAAAAAAAACGAACTGACCCCATAGGTTCAGTTAGCAAATTAAACCGTTTTGTAACTCGGAAGTAAAAGTTTTTTTGGTTAAATTCTCACCAAAAAGATTAAAAACAGTAAAATTGGTATTTATTATAAGAAGTGCATTTATTATTCATTTAATTGACAACATGTGACAAATTGTGAATTTTGATTTAAAAAGGGAAATCAAGGTTCACTTAAGTCGTTGGTGTATACCAAAATTTTACACAAACATTGGCCATTTTGACAATCATTCAAGGTACAAATGATCACAATGTCCTTTGTCCATTTTAAATTACATAAAGATTAACAAGTGAGTTCTTATAGCTGCAAAAGATTGCAAGAATGTGTTGAAAAGTATCTTTCATAATGTTGGTACAGGACACGTTTTATAAACCCCCAAAACATTAAGAATATTGTTACAAACATCAAACTGTCACACAATTATAATTTCTTAACTAATATAACAAAGTATTTATCAAAATGTTGTATATAATTAATTAACACGAACAACTAGTGTAAACGGATCGCCTTGTAAAATAGTATTAATCGATTAAAAATCAAATGATCTAACGAAGGTTTTGCATGTTGGAAGTCATTTAATTTGTCACCGACGTTATTTAATAAAATAATTGCACAATATAGCCAATTGTTAAAGCTGTCCATTATAAATCGGGCATTTTTAAACGTCATATGTTCCTCTCCCACCTTTTTGTATTGAAATTTATGATGTAGGTATCTATTTGAAAATGAGTTATGATTTTTGCTAATTTGCCTTTTTTAATGATTAATGATGTTGTTGCTAATTTGTTTTCAAATGAGCTTTGATGGTGCCTTTTCTAATCTATGTTTTCAAATGAGTTATTATGATTAAAAAATAATTACATGAATTACCTCTAAAAAATTAATAAATGAACCTAGTTCTAACCAGATAATGCTTAGAATAACTTATATTTTTTAATGATTCCCCGCCTTCTGGCGACTGAAGCATTAGGTTTTTACCTCTGATGATACTTCTGTCAATTTGTCAAAGATCTCTCGACTTTTGCATGTTCGATTAATTTGATATTTGGTCTGTGGCATTATCATTATCAGGGTGAGTTATACATTTACTGTGTTTCCTCTTTTCAGGTACGTCGTATGACTACTTCTTGTTGTTCGTCGATAAAATGATTGCATTTTGTGCTGTAAAATTTTCGTCAAAAATTACTCGGCTTTTGTATGTTCGATTGATTTGATATTTGGTGTGAAGTATTATCATGTGAGTTGTACAGTATCTTCTCTTCTCTACTATATGTCTACTGAAGTATTATCAGGTGAGTTGTACAGTATCTTCTCTTCTCTACTATATGTCTACTAAAGTATTATCAGGTGAGTTGTACAGTATCTTCTCTTCTCTAATATATGTCTATTGAAGTATCATCAGGTGAGTTGCACAGAATCTTCTCTTCTCTACTATATGTCTACTGAAATATTATCAGCTGAGTTGTACTGAATTTTCTCTTCTCTATTTTATGTCTACTGAAGTATTATCAAGTGAGTTGTACAGTATCTTCTCTTCTCCAGTATATGGTTGCCTGAGCGGAGGCATCCGTTTCCCATTGATATATTTTCTCTGTTTTATATAATGAGATTCATATATAGAAATTTTTAAAAATGATGTATGATTGTCTTTGAGACAGTTATCCTGAAAAACACCCACATGTTAATTAACGTCTGGAATAATTGACAAAGATACACACAGAAAGGCAACCCATAAATCGCCCCAAAAATAAAAGGCGATGACATTCAAACATAGCAAACATTGGCCAGGTGTTTCACTAAAAATCAGTAACCGTAACAAATAAAAACTAAAAACTACGACATACACTGGACTGAAGGTTCTTCGCCTGGGTCAGGTAGAGATGTACCCAGAGAGATACATACGTCTTTAAACGCATGTTTAAGACTTGACCTTCATGATAAAGGTTTTTTTTTTAAAAAAAAAAGTCATATAGTTTGTCGTTACTTGGTGGTCAGTTTGGCTAGCAAGCAAACTTAATCACATTTGCCGATAAGCGATTGGCAAATAGCATTTGTGCCATACAACATTTTGGTCTTTCAATCCCAGTAAGTTCAATAAATCTGTCATGTTTTATCCTCCAGCTATTCGCTAGCCTTTAAAAAGTCCTCAAGATAATAAATCGTCATTCCGTTTAACTAATTGAGCTTTGACTCTCAGCCTGAACTCAATATTGACATTTATTGTGAAGCCGTTTTTATTTATGGTGATGCCGATCAAACTTTCGTGGATTTCATGGGCTGACCAATCCAAAAATTTATTATACCAAAGAAAAACTGTTATTTTCAATCTTTTTAAGAAAGAATAGACGATAGCCACACAACTTATGGTTTCTGCAGAACCTTATTCGACATGTTCATTGAAAGTGTTAAAAAAGCAATGAAACAATTCCCCGCAGCTAGTCAAGAAATAACTATTACATTGTGTCAATGCTCTAGAAAATGCATAGAAAAAAACGAAGAAAATAATAAAATATTGTTTTTCTTTCCGAAAATTTAATATTCCACGAAAATGCATAGTTTTTTGTTAACAACAACTGGGAATTGGTGGTAACGAAAATGAACTTCATAGTATGCCAATAAACAGGGATTTTTGTGACTTTGCATGTATTTGACTATCAAGTTATCCAGTATTCAAAGGAGACCTTATAATTATTTAATAAAAAAATGTTTTTTTTCTGTCGACTTTCATTACCCGAGTAAACTTGTGGACACATTTTGCTACGAACATTTGCAAAAAACTATTCCAAATTAATGTATATTGACCAGTCAGGATAACCATATATGCAATAAGGTCATTAAAGGTCAAATGGCCCTATAACTCTTCATATCTGTCTTGGGAAAGAATCAAAGATATTGAATATTTAAATATAATCTCGAAGTCTCTTCAATTTTCTTTGCTCGGATTTTTACCATCAACAAAATGAACTTTTCGTATCTGAAACAATAGAATTCAACATTTTTGGAAAATAAGTGAAATCATTTTAAACCTAAGTGTTGCTTAGAATATGTCTAAAAATTAAGACTGGAACTTTCAATTTGTTTTTATTTTAGTATGCATTGTATATAAGTATATGCAAATTTAGGAAACATTTCCATTTTTGGTAGTGTTGTTGTCTGTTGACAGTTGAGTAAAAAGATTAAAATTTTTTTAATAAATTTAGCCGATTGATCTGTTAAGACCAATCCAGTGCACATGTCCTTGTACACTTGTATGACTGCAGGATGTAATATTATCTACAAAGGATTGCCTATTATTAGTTTAAAGAAAGTTTACGGTATCAAAATGAAACAAACATAATTTGTTCTTAACATAAATTTTAAAAAAGTAATATGGAATATATGCCAGAAAGACGTCGTCCTCATCTTTTATGAATTGCGCAGTGGTAAATTTCACATTAAGCTGTTGCCTTTTCACTCGATTTCCGTGGTGGGGCACAAAACAAGTTTTTATTTAAAAAAATGGCTTGTATTTTTTTCTTTAAATAGAAAAACGACGATTGAAAATGCCTAAATTTCACTTCATACGTAGCACTTTTCTGGATTAAACTTCATCAAATATTCTCGGAACCGAATATTGAAAAATTGAGAGTCCCTCCCCTACAACCGTAATTTTATGGTGGGACTGATCGGCTAAAGTTACGTGATATAGATAAAAATATAAGAATAAACAAGGATTGAAACATGTAAACTTTATCTTTCCAACATACATTCCTATTACCCAAAAATAAATCAGAGTATACGATTTTAGCAGGGGGAAGGTTTTTACGACCTCCACATAGAACAAGAGAAAACTACGTAATAATGTTTAAAAGAAAGAATACGGAATATATGTCAGAAAGACACAGTCCACATCGTTTGGATTGTCCACTGCATAATTTTAGTTAACTAGATTTCCATTGGGAACGAAACAAGTTCTTAAAATTAGTGCCTTAGATTTTCCCCCTTTAACCGAACAGACTGTTGACAAAATATGAAAACAAGGCGGCTTAACATTTTCTGCTTAGTATAATGAAAATAACACTCTACAATACGATTGATTATACTTATTATTTGAATTTTGCAGCTAGGTTGTATAATGTCTGGTCCTAAACAGGTTTCTGCATTTAGGCATTCGATATTTATTCATTTTCAATAGAAGTCAGTGCCATTTTATTTTTTTACATGAAACCTAAAACATTTAAGAAGGCTCCCTTAAATTATTTTAAAAAGGTAAAAATGATTGCTGATCCTTTATGATTCGCTTTCGCTGACTTTGAAAAATGAAAAACTGACATTACACATCATTTATACACTGGGCACCGAAGCGGTCTCCAGGGCTCGAACCACAGAGCTGACCGAGCGCGAACCCCAGGTGGCGGATAGGGGAAGCTCTCGCGTTGGAAGGCTGCCAGGTTATAATTCGGAAAGCCTGGCCCTGGACCATAGTGACCTGTTAGGAGAGTGCCATGCTCCCTGCACGTAAAAGAACCCTTTTGTAGTTTTCGAAAAAAGAGAAGGCTTATGCCGCTGCAAAAGGCTAAATATTCCGTCCCTACCAATTACTCCCTTTTCCAGTGACAGTCAAAAGCCGTTGCCCTGTTGTGTCCCATCACACCCGTTTTCGATTTTGATAATTGTTGAACTTGTTCGCGTCTTGAATATGCATGAAATATTTGCTACTGGACGTTAAGCAACCAACAATCAATCAATGATTTATTTACACTCTTTATATATTGGAAAAACAGACATAAAGAACATTGATTTTATTTACTGATGAACAATTTTTTTACAACTGTGCAACTTAGAAAAATGACGTCCGGATAAATGAATTTGAAGGTAACAAAAGGGCAGACAGAAATCGTTAAGTCGGAAGACAGACAAGACCATGGCCAACAAAATGAAACGAAAGAAGTAGAACGTAGAACACACAGCACTACACTGGAAACTAAACCTGGAGTAATACTATCCCTACAAAACCAGGGTAAGTTCAGGTGCTCCGGAAGTGGCACTATCGGACACCCAATCAGACACCCGACATTTTTTCAAGTTTATTTGGCTTTTGTTGGACTGTTATATACCATACCGGCACTTTGACGCTTAGATTCAATCGTATCTGAAAAGAGGGAATGCGTAAAGTTTAAAACTGCGTTTTCATTGTATTACTTTTTGATGCTTTTTGCACCTTTAACTTTTTGATGTTTTTTCGATGTTGCACTTCAACCAATAACAAGGCTCTCGATATAACCACCGGCTTTTCTTAAATATGCACTTCTTAAAAGAGCGTTGTGTATCATACTGTTGTATAATTATTAAAGTAGCAAGACAACATTTGCACCAACCAAGAAACATACAACCATATTGCGTAAGTTAAACAGTTTCCTTACTGTTATTTATTTCTACGAAAAACCAAGAGAACATTAATTCATGATCATCAGTGTTTTATTTCGTCCTCGGACTATATCATAGGGAACAAAAGCCATAGCGATCAATATTTCATGTGGGACACTTTTTTATCTTGCAATTCCAATGTTCATAGTTTTTTTATTATTGACGTTTAGATCATGTATTTGACTTATTTTCTGACATTGTGAAGTTGCAATTTGATTCAGGATATAATTTTAGTTTAGGTCGTGATTGTTTTTTATTTGATTTGTGTCAGGTCAAATTTTTAAAACCCACCCGCCCGTCCGAACGAAAAACACAAACACAAATTGGGAACAACTTTGTTTGCTTACACATTGCACTTATACAGTTTGTATTACCTGCATATTTCTGAGGCCGTTTTTTCGTCATCGATGATCAACGATAGTGCTATGTTTTGGGGGATGTTGAGATAATTCTTCTCAATACTACAACTGAATACATATTTTTTTCTGTGTGTATTGGTATGAAAAGACTTAAAACCTACCCGCACGCGAACGCGAAACAAAGAAAAACACAACTTTGGCCTTAATATGCCAAACCAAGTCTTTATTAATTTTAATCAATTGATTTATTTTAGCAGATACATTATGCTTCTATACAGTTTGTATTGTATGCATCTTATATTAGTTTATGTTATAAGATTTTATGACATTCTTCTTAGTTCACCACGGAATTAGATTTTGGTTAAACGCCACTTTCAACAATATTTCAGTCATATCGCGGCGGTCAGTTTTACTGGTGGAGGAAGCCGGAGTACCC
>JAULBM010052218.1:0-10499 GCA_032357055.1 Geukensia granosissima
GTTATTCCAGCTTTAGTTTTCAGTGTAGTGTTGTCTGTTCTATGTTTGTCTTTCGTTTCATTTTGTTGACCATGGTCATGTCTGTCTTCCGACTTAACGATTTCTGTCTGCCCCTTTGGTATCTTCGAATTCCCTTTATCTAACGTTTCCTCTTAATCTTAATGAATGTTTATATTTTGTGTCTAAAATGCCTAAAAAGAATTTAAAATGACAACGTGGCATCAGTTTAAAGGCAGAAATGCAGCGATATTCAACTAGGACTTTGTTCCTAAGTAGTATGTCAAAAATATTTTGAATGCAAAATGTACTTTTATATCTTAAACATCATTAAAGGTCAAGATCTGATCTTTTTTTTCTTTTTTCCGGATTAAAACCGCAGCAACTTTCGAAATCGACCGTTCGGTTGTAAGACACCGTGTATAAGGGTGAATATAAGACTGATACAAATACTTGTAAATTTCATCATGCTTTTCGTGATGGTATGTAAACAAGTTTCGTCGAGTTTCGTTCCTTTCGTTGCCCTAGTTAACGGAGGCTAACGCATCCATTCGAATACACAATAAATTATGAGTTTTATATAAACAGACTATTATAACATATTTACATTTAAAATATACATCTGCTATCTGTCTTTATTGTTTTTATATGTTGCATTTTTTGACATTTACAAATAATTTAAAAAAACCGACCCAACTCCGTTCGTTCGTTGAGATAGGTTCGTTCGTCTCTAGGCCGTTCAAGTATAGTGTGATGTTTCTGATGATTAGTATGAGAGAAGGAAAACATTTTATAATTTTGCACTCTTTTCAGTGAACGGAAATTGGGGAGTTTGGCAGGGGTGGAGTGACTGTTCGTCAACATGCGGATACTCTGGCAGTCGGTATCGCTACAGATATTGTAACAATCCGCCTCCTTCGGTAGGAGGTGCTGGATGTAGTGGAAGTAACGCAGTACTCGATAAAACATGCCCGTCGACAATATGTCCAGGTATTGATTATATTTTACAATACTTAACGAATGACTAGATTCATAATAACGGATACAGTTGTTCCTTTAAAGTGTTAAGTACTGCTGTAAATTCGTTTCTGCATTTATTTTGTTACCGTCAAAGATTGTGGTTAGCTAAAATTGAACAAAATACCACGATTATTTTCCGTTAACTCTTACAATCAGTAAAATTGTTAAATCCTTATATGACTTACTTGTTCGGAAATATGTTGTTTTCCAAATATTTAAACTTTCTGCTGATTCTGAAAACATCTGAATGGACTAGAAGGACCATGGCATAAATTTGTTTTCGCTTTAGCTATGCTAATAGATCTTTCGGGAGTCCTGTTTTTGGCAAAGTGATTGTTTAGCACTTTGCACTGAAATAAAATGTGAAAAAAGGTTCTACATATGTCAAAAATAAACTAAGAGCTGCTGCTGCGATGTGGAGATTAGTTTTCTGGCCCTGGTGGAAATATCCTTGCTTAATGATCATACAGTGCAAACATTTTGTGACGCTGACCAATTGTAACATCCTATTAGTGTCCCATTCATTAAAATGGAGTACCAATGTACAAATTGTACATAAATTTAAAATGCAAGGCAGAATTAATGTATAAATAAAATATAAACGTATCAGGGTCTAACCTGTAAGGGAATAAAGTATATAACACAATTACCGAACAAATCAAAGTCCATAAGACAAACGGCAAAATAGGTATCACACAAGTAGATATTTCCCAACTCCCATGTATAAAAGGATTATATCGATATTGGATCATTCATTTACACCAGACTGACATTTTATTCTTAAAAAGACCACCTTCCTAAATATATTGATGCATGGTGGTCTGAATATACATTTAACAAAATGCTTAATTTTCTAACCCTTTTCACGTTCTAATAAAATATAATGTAACAAAACATTTTACAACAATACATGTATGACCACTATTTCTGACATCGGACAGGCACATCGCTGGCATGAGAACATGTAATTTCTATAATAACATGATTTATTGTCCGCTGAGTATGAGCCCTACAAGTTTTATTATTTGCATTAACATTTAAGCAATATGATTTCTTGGAATCCGTCTCAACACAATGTTGCCGTACATTAAGAAATATCTGTATTATTTGTTTTGGTATGTTCGCTTTCATCCGATTTTATGGGGATTCTGATTAGTATTCACCGTTGAAATGTGTGAAAAAATCCCCACTGCGGTGTCTGTTTTTCACTTAACCTTTAACTCTGAACTGTGATTTGTATAACTTGTTTTACAACAAACATGCATATACATATTCAATGTTTTAGCCCGTCAAGTAAACAGCTGAACATATAATTATGATTTTGATTGTTACAATTATAATTAGGAGAATATTATGAAAATTATAACATAACGTTTCATCTTAATGAATGTTTATGTTGTGCCTAGAGTGGCTAATAAAAATTACAATTGATATCGTGCCATCAGTTCAAATGCAGAAAGTAGCAATTTTCAAAGTTCAAATTATGTTTAACTGAGCGGTTAAATTTCATTCTGTGTACATTTCGGTCTTTTCATGAAAGAACAATTGTATAAATTCCATTTTGAATTTTACAAAAACCATAAGCCTATAATAAAGATATAAGATGGAATTGTATGTGAGGGACATAATATCATTTTTAGTTCCATGAAGAAGACTTTTTTAAACAAAAAAGGTTTTCTGGAGAGCACTTTTTTCATTTGAGTAGATTGTAAAGAGGAAAATTTAAAGAAATCGCAAAATATTCCAGAATTGGCCTTGACTTGCATATGAGGTTTATATTTTGTCCGTTTACAATATTTTCAATAGCCTTTCATAATGACAGGCGATCTTTCGAGAGTTCTTTATTGGCAAAGCGATTGTTTAGTACTTTGCAGTAAAATAAAAAAAGTGAAAAAAAGTTCAACAAATCTCAAAAGAAAACAAAGAGCTGCTGCTGTGATGTTGATATTCGTTTTATTGCCCTCTTAAAAATTAATTACTTAATGATTCAAAATGTACGAATTTACGTGACGCTTAACGGATGTAACGTCCGCCTCCTTCGGGGGGATGCTTAATATCGCAGAAGTAACACAGTTGTCAAATATACATGGCAGTTGACGATATGTCCAGGTTGTAGATTATAACTCACATAATAACAAAAGAATAGATAAATATTGTTATCGGGATATAGTTGTTCCTTTTAAGGATGAAGTAAAAGTTGTCAAATTACTGCTGGTTTTTTCTACCTTAACTTTGTAAGCTTCATAAACGGCGGTAACCGACAAACTAATTTGGTCGATTCCTCTGCTGGTGAAATATTGGTCCCCGAGGGTATTCACCAGCCAAGTTGTCGGACTTGTCTGACATGAAATTTCTCAAAAAATGTTTACAGAAATTTGCTGCATTTGCTAAAATTCTAAAACACTGAAAATACTGAATGGCCTGGAAAAGAAACGCACTTAGTAGTTGTCTCTGCCCTCGGATTTGACTTCCCATTTTGGATTTGAGTGCTTCTTTGGCTATAAATGAATCTTTAACTTCCTGTGTTTCAGTTCTTATGCTACTGATGAGAGGTTGAATGTTCGCCTTGAAATGTTCATATTGCATACCTAAATTTTCCATACTTATTAAACATTGGTAATTTTTATTTTCAAACCACTGGGTCGATACCTCTGCTGGTGGAACATTGGTCCCCGAGGGTATTCATCAGCCCAGTTGTCGGACTTGTCTTACATGAAATTTATTAAACAATGTTTTACAGAAATTTGCTGTATTTG
This sequence comes from Geukensia granosissima, assembly GCA_032357055.1. Taxonomy (NCBI): domain Eukaryota; kingdom Metazoa; phylum Mollusca; class Bivalvia; order Mytilida; family Mytilidae; genus Geukensia; species Geukensia granosissima. The sequence goes on from JAULBM010052218.1 coordinate 3,774, forward strand.
CTAAAATTCTAAAACAATGGAAAATACGGAAAGGCCTCGAAAAGTCATGCACTTAGCAGTTCACCTGCCGTCGGATTTGGCTTCCAATATCGAATTGTTTGGATTTGAGTGCTTCTTTTGCTTTTGCTTTATTTGAATCTTTGACTTTCTATTTTTCGGTTCTAATTGATGAGAGGTTACTCCATGAAATGTACATAAAGGATCCCTAAATTTTCCATATTTATTAACCATTGGCAATTTTGTATTTTGACAAAGATTATTTTTCCTTTATCTCTTACAATCGGTAAACGGATTAAAATTCAAAATCAACAATATTGTATAAATATCGATAATTTTTGTATGCTACAGACCTTAGTGCATATAATTTAAACACCTAACGAACGAGAGAACAAACGAAAAACGAAATACGAACGAGCGAAAGAAAAACGCACTGTTCGGCTAGTTTGTGAAGTCGGAATACTAATTAAAGATTAAGAATAATAAATTAGAAAAAAAAACACATTTTACATAGGGTTTACATGTACGCCTTTCTGTGTTTATTTATTATTAGCGTACCTTTTCAATTTTATTGGGATTTTGTATGATTTGGTACATAGGATATTTGAATGAAATAAAATTTGTACAATTTCTATTGATGCATGTCATAATTTACACACAAAAAAAAACAATTATGTTTTGGCTATTTTTTTTATCAAGTTCATTTGGCAAATTTTAAATATTAAAAACTGAATGAAAAATAGCTTGAATTCTTCAGCCGAATGAATTTTTACCCAAATTTGAAAATTTTGAAAACTGTTTTCATAAAGCAAAAATAATCTGACTGTACATTGCGTATTTATCTCTTAGGAACAGAAGCATAAATTTTAAATGAAAAAACATACATTGTTTAGTCGAATGATTTTCTACCATAAATTTTGAATATTTTGAAAAATTGCCTGGTTACGAAAAAAATCTGGATTCTACATTGCTTATTCATCTCTTAAGGTCAGAATTATAAATTTCGGAATGAAAAATAGCATAAATTGTTTAGTCGCATGAATTTATACCACAAATTTGTAAAATTTTGAAACATTGTGTTGCCGCGAAGCAAAAATAATCTGATTATACATTGCGCCTTTATCTCTCAGTGTCAGAAGTATAAATTTTAAATGAAAAAGCATAAATTGTGTAGACGCATTAATCTATACCACACTGTTGGAAAAATTGGAAAAACTGTCTTGTCGCGAATTAAAAATAATTTAATTGTACATTGCGTATTCTTCTCTCAGGGCTAGAAGTGTAAATTTTATTGAAAAAAAGTTTTTAGTCTCATGAATTGGAACCAAACATTTTCCTAAATTTTAACAAATAGTTGTTTGCGAAAAAGAAAATTATATGGATTCTACATTGCACATTCTTCTCTTATTAAGGTTAGAAGTATAACTTCTGAGTGATAAATTAAATAAACACTTTACTTGGATTAATTTATTCCAAAAAAAATTGGCAAATTGAACAAATTTGTTGTATTTATTTGTGTAAATAGTACAATTTTTAACAATTCTGTGTTATGAATTTATGCGAAAAATAATATAAGGGCATATCAAATGCTCAAAAAAGGACTCGACTACAACATAAGAACTATTCATTTATTTAAACTAATATCACATACATATTATCTGTGAACAAAAGATATTCCCATGCAGATATTGATGAGAGGTAACTCCTTGAACATATAGCATACCTAAATTTTCCATGTTTCTTTAACATAGGTAATTTTGTATGTAGGTCTTTGTTAAGCATATACAATTATTTGACTGTTATTTTGCGTAAATTTATTTGGCAAATAAATTGATGAAGAATTCGAAGTAAGATAGGTTTATGTAATGATTGCCATTAAAAAAACAAAATTTAATTTTTCAGTTAAAATAGGTATGAAACTGAATATGTACGAGATTTAGAAGACTTGACATGCATTTACGGTTGAAATTTATTTTTCTTGAACTCGAAAATTTAATATCTTCTTTTAAAGACTGATACTTAAAAATATTGAAATATATGTTTATACTTTTCAATCTTCTTTCGTTCGTTTTCCCACGCACGATTAAAGCGTTCTTTTGTTCGTTCATTTACACGTAAAATAAACGAAGGAACGATCATATAGTGCATGGGAAAACTAACGAATGAACGAATCGCTCGTTTGCAAAAGAACGAACGACCGCTCTGGTCGTATGTGGAAAAAAAGAAGAATGAAAGATAAACGATAAACGAAAAACGAAGGTCTGTATTTGTGCACTTTAAGAGTAACCTCTGATCAATAGCCTTAGAACCAAAACATAGAAACTCCAAAATCCCCAAAAAGCAAAAGACGCAACCAAATCCAAACAAATCGAAATAATCTGCCAAATTCGACGGCAGGGACAACTAGTAAGTGCGATACTAATTCGTAGCCTTACCCTTGTTTCAGTGCTTTAGAATTCTAACAAATGCAGCAAATTTCTGTAAAACTTTTTTTGATAATTTTCATGCCAGACAAGTATATATGATTTAAATATAGCAACAGAAGCACTGAAATCCAAACAAATCGAAATAGGAAGCCAAATCCGACGGCAGGGACAACTACTAAGTGCAATACTTTTCGTGGTCTTTCTGTATTTTCAGCGTTTTAGAATTTTAACAAATGCAGCAATTTTCCTTAAAACATTGTTTTTTAAGTTACGTCATTCAAGTCTAAAAACTGAGCTGGTGAATATCCGCGGGGACAAACACTGGGCTGCTGAATTCCCTCGGAAACTTCTGATCCACCAGCAGAGGCATCGACCAAGTGGTTTCAAATACAAAATCACCAATGAATATGGAGAATGCTGGTATTTTATATGTACATTTAAATGAGTAACCTCTTATAAGTGGCATTAGATTCAAAACATAGGGAATCTGAGAACATGGCAAAACAATCACTTATTAAATCCGTATATGACATTACTTGTTCGAAATATGTAAAGGTACATGTGAAGGAAAAGGGCCGATTCTACACCATCCCCAAAGTTTGAGCACAAATCCTACACAGGACCCCCAAACTGAAAATGCAAACGCACTGTGTTCAATAATCTATAAGTCTAAGGGTAGAAACAAAATATAGAAAGTACAAAAGTTGTACAATTCCCAAGTATGGAACAGGTTGCCCCAAAATAGTAGCCGAAATAAATGAAAAGGATACGAAATGCAAAGAAATAGTTGGACGCTTCCTTCTAAGGCGTTAAGGTCTGGGGTATTTCTAGCATTTGATGACAAAAGCCAAATTTGTTTCTTTCGTAGGGACGCTTCCTTTTTAGCTGTTATTCTGCGCTCGGTTATTTCTTGCATTTGATGAAAATGGCATATTTGTTTATCCCCTTAAACTTATTGAAACAAGTTTGCATTTTCAGTTTGGTGGTGTTGGTCCTATGCAGGATTTGTGCTTAAGATTGTGGGGTGGTGTAGAATCAGACTTTTTACACTACTTGTTACTGTCCAAATATTTAAACTTTGCGCTGATTCTGAAAACACCTGAATGGACTAGAATAAATTTGGTGTCACTTAAGCTACTGCAAATGACAAGCTATATCCCGAGAGTCTTTCTTTTGCCAAGCGATGGTTAATTACTTAACAGTGAAATAAAAAAAAACTTGAACAAATAATAGTGTTCTACAAATATCAAAAGAAAACTAAGAGCTGCTACTGTTATGTTAATATAATTTCATGATCCAAAATGTGCAAATGTTTGGGGACGCCTAACGGAAAGAACGTTCTATAAGTGTCTTCTGCATTAAATAGAGTACATGTACACATTTTTAATAAATTATAAGTGCAGGTCAACAGAATTAGGATAAAATATTTAATGTATTTGATAAATTTACACTTACCAGGGGTCTGACTGTTTACGGGACAGTAGGTATTTCTTAACTCCAACGCATTTACATGTATAAAATTATTGTATTGAAATTTGGTCATCCCTTTGATGCCAAACTGATAATTCAACTACTTAATGTATATATTTGTATGTCTTTCTGAATATACATGTAACGGGCATTCGCGCAACTTGGACAAACGGGAGCCTCGAACAACGACAACGAATAACTACCTCTGAGACCTTCTACTAACCTGACGAGTTTTATTGCTCTACGATTCAAGTCACAAATTCAATAAATACAGGCCGCTGTACCATTTTAAATGTTATTCACTAAAAAAGCAAAAGCAAATTATACAAATTAAATCGTCATTCCACTGGAATTTTAAATAATTGTCTATAAAAAGGGGGAACGGTTGACGTATACGTATTTACCCACAAATGCTATTCACTTTCAATATTTATTGTTAATATAGAACTTACTTGTAAGTTCTAATTCAGTGTTCTAACCACTCCAGTATTTTTTTAAAATATTTTCAGTTTTGTCGGCAATTATGTCAGGGCTCAACTTTTCGTAAAAAAATTGTATTCCTATACCTTTTTTGTCGAAAAGTCGGAATACGCCATTGATTTGTAAATATTAACACATTGTTCATAAATAATTGCAAATTTATTTAACCTCAGGCTTTGCTCGTATTATAGTTTAATTTCAAAGATTTCTCTTTAAAGTAAAAGTGTCGTGGATTTGATGTTGTTATAAAATGAATAACAGTCTAGATTTGCTCGAGCTTATTAATGAGTGAGTTGGATTAAAAACTTGAAAGAGCTTGTGTTTCAAATAATTTTAAAAAGTGGGCTTTTGTTTCTAGTCTCGGAACCTAGAGCTAGTAAATTTCCTTAAACATTGAACCTGACCAAAATAAAGGGAGCATTATCGATTCTTATTTTAGTACCTCTGCGAACGAAGTATAGAGGGTATATAGGAATCACTCTATCGGTCTGTCTGTCAGACTGTCCGTGCAGATTCGTGTCCTGCCTATAACTTCTTTATGCTTTGAAATCCGCATTTAATATTTGGCACATGGGTGTATCTTCATGAGACTATGTGTCGCGTACATTCCTGACCCCAGTATGACCTTGATTTTCGACCTCAACGTCAAATATATAGGTTTATTGACACACGTTCGTGTCGAGGCCACGTTTTTGTCCTTTGACCCCAGTATGACCTTGAACTTTGACCTCAAGTTCTAATTTATAGTTTATTGACGTGACTGTGTCTGGGTCGCAGTTGTCCTTTGATATAGGCATACATTATTTGACACATCAGTATATCATTATGGAAAGATGTGTCTTTACCACATTATATCCGTTGACCTGAAAGTCCAATATATTGTTTTTTTTACATTGCTTCGGGTCCTGTTGACAGCTTTTTGTCCTATGAAATAGGCATACCATTATTGGGAAATGTTTGTATAACCATGAGAGCAAGTGTTGCATACATTCGTGAACTCTTTATGAACTTAACCTTTGACCAAAACATTACTGTGATTTTGTGTCTGGGTTATATCTTCTCTAATCTTTGACATAGGCATACTATATTAGGCAAATGAATGTATAACCTTCAGACGATATATCTCATACATCATGACATTGACCTTTGACTTTTTAAAATGGATTTGTGTCCAGGTCATATCGTGTCTTTATTCTTCTACATATCGATAACGAATATGGCACATGCGTGTATCTTCATGAGACCATTTATCATGTGCATATACGACCTCTTTATGACATTTTCCTTTGCTCTAACGCCCTTTACAATGTAATCCTGTCTGGAGAACATTTATTATGTAGGCTTTCCATTTTTTTATGTTTAGTGGGTCCATTAGACAAATGGACTTCCGTCAGCATACAAATATGTGGATAGCGAGGGTATCATTTGTGAGTGTTAATCACAGTTTATAATATGTAGCCTAAGTATCATGCCCTTAGTTGGATATACACAATGTAGCAGTTAGAAGTACATGATCTGTGGAGTTGAAGGTGGTAGTATCCTGTAACTGCATGTACCTCATCCTTTAGGGGTTATTGTCATTTACTGCAGTGAAATGATATTCTGTGCGAACTTAAATCCTAGTGTCGTTTAAAAACAACGATGAACTTAGGAATGTTGACACAAACTTTGGAAAAAATGAAATAAATAGAACTAAATGAACAGCGATGTTTAGTTAAGTCCCAATTTCGGCTTTTTGGCTGTGAGATAGATTTTATTAAGATGGCTTCCAATCGGTTTTCGGGAATTTACGGAAAATCTGCTAAAAGCTACCATTTTACAGAATATTTTTACTTTTGATGGGCAACAGAAATATTCAATATAGAGTTCTAAAGAATGAAAATTTACATATTCAAGTTACAAACCAACATTTTTAGTAGAATGAATGGCACAAATCTGAAATAATTTCATTGAATAGCCATAAATGGGTAAATTTAAACAACTAACGTTTTCAGGACCCCGTATTAGAATTGTTCCATCGTCTCTGGCATTTCTTAATGTTATTTGACAGTTGCTTGACATTTTGTGGTCAAGAGTGAAAATTTTAAAATTTAAAAAATCGAAACAGTTGTGGAAAGACCTTCTTGGTTATTGCAACAAATTCAAAGTTTTAATTTGATATACATTTATATATAATTATATTAAATTTGTGATAAAGGAATGAAAATTTTTAAACAGATATATCATGGCAGGGAGGGGTATTTGCGAAAAAATACCAGTCGGGGGAAATTTGATTACCAAGACTGGTATTTTTCGCAAATACCCCTCCCTGTCATGATATATCTGTTTAATTACACCGAATATCAATTTTTAC
>JAULBM010052229.1:0-10499 GCA_032357055.1 Geukensia granosissima
ACGACGGACGGACGGACGACGGACGCCAAGTGATGGCAAAAGCTCACATGGCCTTTTAGGCCAGGTGAGCTAAAAATTCAGACAACCTTGGTCATATAATTAAAAAGACAAACTCTTTAGTGAATCAACTCCGGCAAATACCACATGAAACTACTAATAAAATGAAATAAAATAAATTCTGCAGGTCCAGACCATCCCAAATAAAATTTTAAAATGTACTTAACAAGTAATAGCTTCATCTTGTGCCTAACTTGTTAATCTTGTGATGAAGACTCATGTAACCCCAACTGCTGGAATCTATCATATAATCCAAGTTACCTTAGCTTTAATCAACACAACCCCTAGCTATAATCAAATAAGTGAAAGAATTAAAACTCTAATAAAGGAGAAATATAACAATCGCCATTTTGGATTTAGAAAAAATCATAGGATACAGACAGTACATTTATACTGAAATCTTTAATTAATAAATATGAACATCGCGATAAGAAAAAAATATACCTATGTTTTGTCGATTTTAAGTAAGCCTTTAATTCCATATGGAGAAATTGACTTTTATTTAAACTGGCAAAAATTACTCAATCAAGATATAAAATACCAGCTGACTAGTGCAAGATCATGATTCAAGCATAAAAAAATTACATTCTGACTCTTTAGAAATAAAGAGAGAGGTACCTCAAGGGGACTCTTACACACTCTTTAATATATTTATATCACAAATCATTTATTCATTACCTGTATCTTTGATTGATTCAAAAATAGGAAGCCTATCATTTGCTGACGATTTAGTGATAATTTCAGAGAATCCCGAGGGGTTGCAAAATAGTATAGATAAATTGATTAAATACTGTAAAAATTGACAACTCACTGTAAATATAAAAAAACTAAAATAATGACTATAGGAAAAACTAGTCTCACGCATCCTACTAAAGGTGAACCAGTAGAAATGTAGAAGAATATAAGTCTCTAGGAAATAGGAAATATAAAAATAGAGGCTTCCTTGTGTCTGAAGTAATATAGATTTAGCAAAAAAGGCCAAAAAATCCTTTTTTGCTGAAAAACATGTACATCTTCTCTCGGAAAATTATCTGCACATGTTGCGATATTTTGATGAGACCAGTTCTTACTTACAATTCTGAAATTTGTTATATGGATAGTTAAATTACATATTTTATAGAGCAAAACGAAAAAAAATATATTGATACATTTTCTTTTATAGATAAAACTCCATGTGAAAATGTCCATCTTATATTTTGCAAAGGTCTTTTATGTCTTAAGATTTAGCTTGAAGGGGAGAACTTGGAAGAGATCTCCCAATGAGGAATTTATAACTTCTCAGTCACTTATATATTTGGACAGACCCAACAACTCAAACAGTAATCCACTACTGAAGAAGGCTTTTTTATTAAGCAAAAGATTACAACCCAAGGTACATACTCATGGTTTACATATGATATATCCTCTCAAATAAATAATAAAAGATCCGCAAGACATCCCACTCTTCTACAAGAATGGAAATTGGGATATAATTATAATGTAGGAATTTTATAAAGAAATAGAGAAAGATTGAAAATCCAAACGAAATAAATAAGATTTATCTATATAAACTAATAAAACTCCACCAAAACCGTGAAAATTACTTAACATACAATAATGCCGAATATCGTAAAATAATAACCCAGTCAGTGAACACCAATTGCTCACAGAAAGAGGCAAATATAGTAAAACCGCTAGAGTCTGTAAATTTTGTAATATTTTGGAAGATTAAAAAAAAAACACCTTTTTTACATTGTCATAAATATGACCATATTCGACTAGAGCTCTTCAAAAATTTAGAAATTTGAATGAAATTAAAATTAAAAAAAACCTCAACCCCCTTCTTTAAGTGAAGAAAAAAATAACAGTTTCCATTACTAAACAGGCATAGAACTGAATATGGGACTTAACATGTTTTATAATAACCTAACGTTCTCCTGTTTTAAATTATGTATTGTATTCTATTGTTAGTATATTCTGTACTTTGTTTTAAACTTAGTGACAATTCAATTATTCCTTGTATGAAAAGCCCTAGCAAGTAGAATAATAGTATCGCTTCAGCAATTACCTCAAGAATGTAAAGGAATTTTAAGTGGGTTTATAAAAGATTTTTGTAGTTTTATCTGAACTTCCTTCTGCATGCAGGTATGATATGATATACACGTTATAGTCATTTCAGTTTTCATTTCACATAATACTATGTCACAGAACTATAAACATATAAAAATTCACCTGTTGATGACATATTGACTTAGAGATAAAGCAAACATAGGTGGAGGCAGTATACCCGTTAACTACCTAGGCGGGGGCGGGTATACAATTTTGTGTTACTAGTCCGAAAAAAATCCACGCGTTAATCCTCAAATTTAGAAACACGGCGCCTCTTACGTTATTATTTACAATAAATATTTTTATAGACTTAAGTGTATATATATATACATTTATTTTAATTTTGTATTACACACGCATTTAACATTTTCTGTGTCATCCAGCTACAGGCTATTAGAAAGTTCAACAATCTCATTATAAACCTCTGTCTGAAAAGGGGCACTTCCTATCACAAATCTAAAGTATTATGCGTGACATCATAACCCCCCTTACCCCAACGAAACACACTTTCCACATCCTAATATTCTTTCATGACGTATGGTTTAGGGGATATAATTCATATAAGGATGACATTCTCTCAGTCTCTGCATGAACTTTGCCTGCAGTCGGACCCCTTTGAAGAATGAAGTCATCGTGTACAATTTGTTATTCATTGAGTATTGCATAAAATATATACATGCATAAAACAAAATACAACTCGTATTGATGTTTAGTTAGTAAGATGTACTTACCAAAATATACCTCTTTATTGCAGTTTGGACACTTCGGCATTGTTCAGATATACAATTCAACTGATGACGAACTATCTCTTCCGTATATGGATATTTATTTACATTAGTTGAGCTTTGCACACGGTACTAAAAAGACATCGCCCATCGTATCATAAAGTATTCATATTTTATTGATTATATGTCTTCTTATTTACATATCCATAAAGATTATGAAGTCAAAACATATTATATAATTTTGTACTTAGGAAAAGAAAACAAACCAGGCAAAATACGGGATATATATTCAAATACTTTTCAAACTCCTTATTTTGTTCTTTGACCACTCGTTGGGGGAGGGTTGGATACCCACTTAACTAGTTCAACCCACGACATGTATCATGTGCCTGTCCCACGTCAGGTATTGTGGTCATACTGGGTGTTTGTCTTTGGTAAATGTTGTGTTGCATGTACATTTTTGATAATATATATGCAAGAGCAGTACTATTTTACGCATATGTACGATTTTTTATTTGGGGCGATTTAGAGCTTTTAATAATCAGTGCTATTCCAACTTTGTTGAAGGCCTTTTGGAGATCTCTCGTGTTTGGAGTGCAGTCTCTCTGAGATTTACCCCATATTTTTCATTTTCATATTATATGAAACATTGAATACCTAGGTGAAAATGTATGCCGTGAAATAATTGAGATGTGTGTATCGACACCTTTAACTAGCAACACCAGGCGTTCGTATTATATCAATACACAATGTAATATCTCTTGTTGTAAATGTCTGCGTACTATGCATTAACGTCAAGGTTTGCTTTAAAGGTTAAGGAGTTGAGCGCTCACAAACATGTTAAACCCCGCCATACACTTTATGTCCCAAGTCAGTGCATTGTTATCCATTGGGTGTCGTTGTTTTTTTATATTTTTTTTACATTTTATACTTAATTTCAGAATATTTTTCCAATATAACTGGCCTTAGGGCAACCCGTAGATATTAGTAAATTATCAAATTTGGATGACTATCCACTTTTTCTATATTTAATACACTTTTTAAGTGATGTACCTGTAATAATTCAAGCTTATTTAAAAAAAATGTTTTCATACATATTAGTTCACCAAAATTTATACTAAAGACGATGCACTAGTAAACTACATCGGCGGCTCAAATCAAGCGTTGTAACGATTGCCAAGCGTTGTAACGATTGCCGTTTTTTAATATTGTGAAAATGGAGATATTTTAGATTAACAATTGAAGCCAGGTATTATGAGGGTTGTTCTTGTTTTCTTGTGATAACCTGTTATAAACCAACATATCTTGAACCGAAACAGATGCCGCAATTCTGAATAAGTAGAACAAATTTATTCCAGTTCTAATATAGTGAATAGGCGACACAGTTATATAAATTAAGTGTACTTTGGCACACGTGCTGCTTTTTGATGAAAAAAGTCAAACAATAGAAACTGAGTTACTTCGCATCATGATGCGACCGCAGCATGTTGACATGTACGTGAAAGGTAAACAGACGAACATTTGGGTAAGTGTGGACACATTATTTTGTTGGACACAAAAATGTGAGGGCACAGTATAGTGCTGGGCACAGTTAATTGCTAGACACAGTAATATGACTGGATACAAGATTATTTTGACTCATATTATCCTCAAAACTTGTGCTACTTTGTTAAAATTTTAATAAGAAAATCAGATGAAAAATAAAATTTTTTCATATTCGAAATTTAATTTCCAACCCACTTTGACCCCTGTTAGAGAAAATCTGTTTACTTACTGAGAGGAATCAAATGCAAAAAAAAAACCATCAAAATAGGATGAAAAAATTAAAATTTCTCATCTCCTGCAAAAACGCATTTTTTAACCCTTTGACCCCTTTTATACAAAAATCGGAAAAAAGCTACAAAAAATGCTTTAAGTAATTTTTGTTGCATTTTTTATGAGGAATCATTCGGAAAAAGTCCCATTAAAATTGGATTAAAAATAAATTTTCCCATATTACAAGAAATTGTATTCCCGTCCCCCCAATACTTCGACCCCTTTTAGCCCGATAACGGTAAGAGATAGAGAAAATCCGTTGACATAGTATTGGAAACTCTCATTGAGAGGAATCAAATGAAAAATAGACCATCGAAATCGGATGAAAAATTAAAACTTTTCATCTCCTGCAAAATCGCATTTTTAAAACCCTTTGACCCCTTCAAAAAACAGTAAATTTTACAAAAAAATATCCATGGACAATTCTGAGTAAAATACCTAGCTGATTGATCCGAAATATTTCAGAAATATGTGAACTCTTTTACATAACAGACTTAAGACAAGAAAATGTGGTGTAGTAAGGATCACCTTTATTGAGTCTAGCACCTGTCGTAGAATCCCTCGTTGTAAAGTGAACTCCAGTCCAAACGATTTTAAACTCCAACGTAGTTGAGTCCATGAATTTGTGGGTGTTACAAAGAGAAGATCATTTCCAGAACACACAGTCTTGTGTTCTTTTATCATCAAATTACAAAAAACTAATGCGGGAAAAATAAATGTTTAATACATTGCAGTACTACTAGTTAATTGAAAAAAATGATTGGCCTACAGTTTCTGAGAAGAATATTTTTAGTTTATCCCTTTTTCTATTTTAGTAACGACAGTCGTGTTAGTTGGCCTATCGTGACCCCGGATACAATTCCGAAAGGGAACCATCCAAAAACCATTCCACTAAAGTTTGGTTAAACTGCCCAAACGTTTTTAGCGGTGAAGATTAAAATGTGAATTGTGGAAGGACAACGGACGGGCGCAAATTGATGGCAATAGCTCATATTCGCGTCAGGTGAGCTTAAAACGCTCAAAGTGGAATTATATAGTTGTGAAATACATTTGTTGAATTTGGTGTACAATTTACTTTAACAAATATTTGGCAACCAATGGGCATAAAAATTGTAAATATATCACTGAGCACCGGAGTGTCTCTAGATGTCTAAGTATTAAGTACCTTGGTACATGGCAGCCATTTATGATTTTTCGAAAGATAACGGTAGCTATATAACATAAACGTTTGACCAATAAGCCTGTCCCAAGCCAGGAACCTGTAGCCCAGTGGTTTTTGTTGTTTTGTTAGTCATGTTTAGTTTCACATTTTGTATTTCGGGGCCTTTTACAGCTTCTGTTATGGTATTGAACCTGGTTCATTGTTGAAGGCCATAATGGGACCTGTAGAGGTTAAAATTCTACTGTCACTTGGTGGGTGGCTGTCTCATGGACAATCATACCACATCTCCTGTTTTTATATTTTAAATAATGTCGTCAGTTGCAGAACGTCAAGGCAATATATGAATGCATTATAATGATGATGATATTACTACAATTTTCATATATCCATAGAAATGTTAAACTATATTACCTGTATTTGTTCCTTACTTCTGTCGACAAGGAAGCTAAATTAGTCATGTGATTGCATGTAGTTACACGTCATTCATAGTTACTTTTAACTGGTAATTGTTATCCACCTTGTCTCGGTAATCTGTTTATCTCGTATTAGAATGAAAATGCTAGTTGCACAATTCAAGGGAAACTTTTAATCACTAAGTATAATTTTTACTAGAGGAAAGCCTAGATTCAAACGTACCCGTAAAAGACAGGCAAATCCAGCCCGGAAAGATATCGGCCAATTGTAAAAATAGGAGATATAGCATTATTGACCACGAGATAGCTATTCACCACATGACAGTCGAATTTAAACGCGCACAGGTCCTATCACGACCTTCAACAACGAACAGATGGAATGAAGCCTTCCTAGTAATTTCAGCAGTTTAGAATTTATATTTTTTTTTAAATGTTATATTCCCAAGCACACCTGTAGGTAGGGGGTTAGTGGGGTACGGACGATCTCCCCCGCAACTTGAAAACCAACAAGTACTGCTAAACTCGATGTTGTAATTATTATAAAGTGACTATTAAAGTCTAGCTTTACCATCAAAGTGTCTGGAAATTGTCAGATTGCTGAATTTTGCATAAAGTGCCCAAGAGTTCCCTAAACGACCCAAGGACCAATCCTTGCAGCTCAAAAATATCAGTTCGAATAATAAATGATGAAAAAAGGTAATCGCACAGGATAACACAGTATAAATTTTCTGCAACATGAAGCGGGTAAACGCTTGCGGCTTTGATATAAACATACAGGCACAATGATAGTCTCTTTGTCAATAAAGAGCATTTCAAGAATTTATTCGTATGATGATATTTATAGATGTCACAGATAACAATCGTTTGTAATAACAAGTCCAAGGATTTAGGGAAGGGGTGCCAAAATTGCCGAATGCCACCCAAATTGCACATTCTCAGTTTGGCGATCCGTTTACAATGACACTACCATTGTTTCCCCTCTCCAAAACCGCCAAATTTCATTTTGCAAACACCAATATATTCGGAATTTTGATAAAAAAATTTGCTTTTGTACAAAATATTAGGTGAGTTACATAATCTCTGTTCTGAAATGGACCATTATAGGTCGATTTTCAAATGGACGATCTTAACTTTAAAAAATAAGGACCAGTTTATTAAATGGATGTATTTACAACATTTATAAGCTAATCAAAGGTACTTCAAAGATAAAAAAGCAAATAAACAACATGAATAAACTATTATAGAAATGACTACTTCACTTAAAGAAAGTATATGAGTAACCGGCAATTTGGAACTCTGCAAATTCTGATTTTATGTTCATGTCTGAGGCAAATGAGGTTCCGTAAAACGAACTCGACAAGCTGGGAATCGGTAATTCTGGTTTAAATTCTTCCAGGTTGACTATTGATGGAAATCCACAGTAGTACGGCTGTGTACTATTGTATATTGCAAGGTAATTGCATTTGATAGCCTCACAGGCACTTGTATCTATTTCACTAGTGTTTACTATCCATGTCAAAACCCAAAGAAAGTTCCATTACGGAGTTTTATCAAACAATGTTTTACAGAATTTTTTTTGCATTTGATAAAATTCTAAAGCACTAAAAATACGGAAATCCCTCGAAAAGTATTGCACTTAGTTGCTAAAATTGTATGCCGTTCGATTTGGCTTCCCATTTCGATTTGTTAAAATTTGAGTGTTTCTTTTGCTATGTTTAGATCTTGGACTTCATATGTTTTGGTTCTAATGCTACTGACGACAGCTTACTCCTTGTAATATTCATAAAGCATGCATAATATTATCCATATTAATTCAACATTGGTAATTTTGTATTTTTACGGTCATCTCGGTTTACCCTAGAAATATATCTGTAATTTGGCTATATATTTTTTTGTTTCCGAAGAGCATGATTTGTGTGCAAACACGCATAAATTTGCTGTCAATCAACTGAATTAGAATATTTGTAAATCCCACACAATACATATACTAAGAACCTGAATACATAAAATAAACCTGTCGACAGGGATTGACAGGTTAAGATGACCAGGAAAATTTAAATTATATTGTTTTAATATTTCGACATTTAAATACGTAGATTAAAGCAAAGACAAAATCAAAGTCAAATCAAATTAATTTTATCAGTGTAGATTCTTTAACAGTTTCTTTTTAAAATCGATAAACATCCAATTATAAAAAATAAAGGAAATGGAATAAATCCCAGACAGACAGCAACCAATTCCTTATTTAAAATTTTCTCAAATTTATCAGAATATTTTTTTGGATTTTAGTATTTTAGTTCACTAATAAGTCCGGTTAATTCAGTATTAATAGACATACCGGAAATAAATTTCATTTGATATCCCACTAAATAAATATACGGTGAGTAGAATATGATCTCCCCCTCCCTAAACTACATGCTCATTTCGTTTCAAATTATTTCTGTGTATCTTAGAGACAGATAATCAGATATGATCGACAACCCGGGTCAGAAATATATCACTGCCAGCATTTTAATGGAGTATCCCTTATACTTTTGTTTTGTGTTTATACTTAAAATGAAGAGGTGCATACATTGTGCCAACTTGGCGTGGTACATGTTAATCAGGTGCTGTGGGTTTGTGAGAATTGTCATAAGCAGATTTCTACTTTTAAAGACCACATTATACCTTTATTGTATACCCATTTTGGCTTCTGATATTAAATCATTTTCCTTTTTTCCTAAATTAGCAACATCATTTTTTAATGATTTTCTCTATTGGCAGTCAGGATAAAATTGTGATCCTTATTGTTCATACTGGTGTTTCACATGGTCAGCACAATCACATCCTGCTCATTGCAGTTTAATTTTTCAGTTGCTCTGATTCATTTTCAATACTGTTACATCAAGATGGACGGGAGGGGTAGGAAGAAGGAAAATACTATTTTGGACCATTGATTGTCGATCATTAGTGATATCTGTATGATATATTCAAAATATTAGAAAAAATAGGTTTGTTAGAAAAGACTGGAAATCTCTTATTTCTCAACCACTTTAATAATCAAAGGAGTACTGATTATCACCATTTGAGTGCAGTAAAGAATACTCATGTGATAGATCAAAAGTGCATAGTCTAAAGAGATAAGACAAATTTGAAACAAACTAAAAGATAAAACCCAAACAAAAGAAACAAAGGTTTGGAATCCACGGTTTATGTTTCGCAAAGAAGGGTAAGCATCCCTTGTCTTGCGCGCAACACCCGTCGTGGAATCCTTAAATTCAAATCCGGGTTAACGTCAATCCGAGAAGAGGTCACCTAATTGTTGTATTACCGTTAACATGTCCATAACTAGTTGAGGTACACTGATATTATATGAATCAACCAATTCATAATGACAACCATAGAATTTTAGAAGGGACGACTTCAACCTTGGTTGTATGTATCCTTGTTTTTGTAATTATTGCGACAACAGCAACGCTCTATTCATTAAATCCTGATACTGGCTCGAGAGTATCGAATCAACTGCGTAACATAAACCTCATAGACAAGGGAAGCAGGATTGTTGCAACATAAATATGGGAAGTTTACAATAAGAACGTTGAAGCCATCTCTTAGAAACAAGTTTAAACTCAGGATCAATTTCGAGGTGGAATAAATATAGATATGAAGCAGAATTTTTTAGTCTGATCTCCTTTATTTGAATAGCTAGTTTGCTGGGACATGTTAGGTGTACATATTCACTAAACGTATGATTATTCAATGACAAAGCATCATCAATATAGCAAAACGTAAAATTAAACAATTTGGCCAATTTCTTTTTGTTATTTCACAGGAAACCCTGAATGAATTCTTCTACATACGAATACAAAAACAAGTAGGCTAGTAGGGATGCACAATTTATGCACATTGGAATGCCAACGGTTAAAAAACTCGCCCACCAAATTCTACAAATATGTTGTTAATCAGAAAGTCCATTTATTTTGAGAATATCACCTTCTATCTAGAGATAGAGCACAGCACACGATGTATTGTTGCGTGTAGATGGTATTTTTCATTTTTGCAGGCAAATTTGTCACAAATTTAAGACTTTTGTATAAATTGATTTGTTGTGGCTGTATCAACTAGAAATACGAGATCCTTTGCAATATACACGAAAAGCTGGGATAATTTGCCTGCAAAAATGAAAATACCATCTACACGCAACAATACATCATGTACTGTGCTCTATCTCTAGATACGCTGACGTGGAAAGGCATCACC
>JAULBM010052240.1:0-10499 GCA_032357055.1 Geukensia granosissima
TCCACCAATCCAGTCCCACAGCACCATTAAGAATTATACTGAAAGCTCTCCTACAAATGGGCGGAGTTTTGATGACGCACTTTATTTACTGAAGTTTACCCTATAGGGTTGTGCTTGATTTTTAATGGTCAAATACTGCATTTGTTTACATAAAATTTTATAAAATCAACGTGATTACCTAATTTGCAAATCCAAATTTGACCGAAAATTATGAAACAAATGATGTACAAAATTCGGTTTACCTACAAATACTACAACGAATGTTTTGGCAGAGCAAAATTCACTACCGATATCACGTTTTATCTAGATTTCAACTTCTTTGCAGTGATCAAATTAAATGCAGTACATGCATATTTTTTCTATGCTTTAATTTTAGATTTTTTATCATTGTCCATACAATTGTGGTCTTTTAACTCCATTTGCAAATATATAAGTGTGTTTATGTGCATGTCAAGCATATTGATAATTTTGAGTTAAAATGATTACATACATAAAAAATATTAAATTTTAAATAGAAAAAAATGACATATTTATATTCAATTCAAGATTAACAAAACTAAAACAAAATGCAGATTAATGATTAAAATGAAATGATATAAGGTAAAATGTCAGAAAGACTGCACTCCAACCACGAGAAAAACAGAGAGAATTTAAAATCTAGATGTCTCCACAATACAAAATTACCATTGTTAAATAAACATGGAAAATTTTGGGTATGCTATATGAACATTTCAAGGAGTAACAGAAGCATTAGAGGTCAAAGATCCAAACATAGCAAAACGAGAACACAAATCAAAATTATTCGAAACAGGAGGCCAAATCGGATGGAAGGGACAACAACTTATTATATATGTGCTTCGAAGCCTTCGCCATCATGATTTGGTTGACCGGTACGAAATATTCATTTCACAGATGACAATGGATATCACCGACTGTCATTAATACAAATCCGTTCCTATACCGGTTGTGACTAACATCGATTGTGACTATACACCAGCTTTGACTTTTGAGTAACACGACGGGTGTCACTAGTGGAGCAGGAAATGCTTACCCTTTCCGGAGCATCTGAACTCACCCTGGTTTTTATAGAGTTGGTGTTACTCCAGCTTTAGTTTTCAGTGTAGTGTTGTCTTTCGTTTCATTTTGTTGGCCATGGCCGTGTCTGTCTTCCGACTTAACGATTTCTGTCTGGCCCTTTGGTATCTTCGAATTCCTTTTACAATATGTATATATATATATATATATATATATATAATAAACACAAATACCCGATCTCTCTAATGAATGCTCGGACTAACTGAAAGCAAGCACAATGTGAGATTTTCTGGAGATAAGACATCAAGCCTCTCAACACGAGATGACACATTTCCTTTAAGCCTATTAGGTCCCTATTCTCACCAGGAATCATTTCGGATTAAATCGACGTTCCCTCCGTTAATTTTACGTTTCTGAATTGCTAGACTTGTATCTTTTTATCTGAAAGTGTAAAGGTATTGCATCAGTCTTGTTGTTACATACTCGTTGAATCGGTTTGGACTGTAAAGGCTTTTATTAATTTTTTATTTATCTATTATTAAAATCGTAGTAATCTTTTCGAAACTACATAGAACAAGGAAAATGTTCTCTTGAATCAATTGCATGAAATAGATTTAAAACGTATTGATCTTGGTTAATGACTTTGTGAAAGCATTTATACGGTGAAGTTAAAATGGTGTCTGCATCATATACTACAATTCTATTAGTTTACTACTTTATTTTCACCAATAATTTGACCGAAAGTGAAAAAAATATGCATATTATCACACAAGTAAGGTTGTCATACGTTTTCCACAACCTTAATATTTAATAAAATGTGTCAAGTAATACCGAGGGGATATTCGAGGAAAAGAGAAAATGTAAAAGTACTGACAAACTCCGGAGAACAACGATGACAATAAATAAAGGACGAATATTTTCCGGTGTCAAAGATTGGACACTGTTACCCACATCAAGCTAATCCTGTCGTTAATTTCCTTGCAGTAAATAGGTACGAGTATGTTAGGTATACTGATACGTAATTCATCTTGGCTTGGTACATGTAAAGGACAGTTGAATGGAACCTAATAGCAAACCAAAACTAAATAAATATAAATCTTGTTAAGGCTTCAATGTAATGATTGTAAAAAGGTTTTTTTGGAAATGCATTATTTTAAGGTTTACTTTAAACATTTAAATTAAAAACACTTCGTAATGAGCTTACACCTGTTACTCATAATTACCACCAAAATCGGTCACGCTGTATTAATTTTACTTGGTTATAGGATCTAAGACAAAAACATCATAAATATTTTTTTGTACTGATATAATTGATAAGTACTTAAATGTGTCACAAATGTAAAATAGCCCGAGGAAACGGAAATAATTTGTTTTTCATAAGTGCAGTGCAGACGGCATATGTTCTTAATGATTTTGTGGTCACATCAAATATATTTTGGTTGGGATATGAAGTCTTGACACTTCTTGTATTATCAATCACTATTGCTGACAGTTAAATCACATGAGTTTTACATTAAAATAATAATACTGATGATGATGATAATGAAATAATTACTATTTCTTATTATTAATTAAGTATTAGTAGTAATAGTGTTAGTAGTAGTAGTAGTAGAAGAAGAAGAAAAAGTATTAGTTGTATTATGTGGGTTATATTAAAAGTTGTATAAGATTAAGCAGTAGTATTTGCAACTGTAGTGGTATGAGGGACATCAAGTGAGGCAGCAGTATGGGTAGCAGCAGTATTAGTAGAAGTGGTAGGAGTTTTTTAGCGGGAGAAGTAGCGCCAGTCGAAGAAAATAAAATGTTTTGAGTAGAAGAGAGTTACAGCAGCAGTAGATTTAGATTTAGAAGAGCAATGATACTACCATAGTATCAGTAGTATGGTAGTAGCTTCAGTTAAAGGTAAAAGTAACAGTAATAGGAGTTTCCTAAAATTAGTAGGAATTGCAGAAGACGCAGAAGTGGTGATACTGATAGCACCAGCAGAAGTCGTCGCAATTCAGCAACAATTAAAGGAGAAGCAGCAGCTGTAAATGTAGCTGAACCGCAGAAGATGTAACATGTACCTGAACCGCAGTAAATGCAACATGTAGCTGAACCGCAGTAGATGTAAATGTAGCTTAACCGCAGTAGATGTAACATGAAGCTGAACCGCAGTAGATGTAAATGTAGCTGAACCGCAGTAGATGTAACATGTAGAAGAATTAGTATTTGTTGCAGTAGTATTAACGGGGGTAACATCAGTACTAGAAGCAGCACTAGTAGTATCAACGAAGAGAGATACACTTCATATGCATTGCAACTGGAATGCTCTACAAACAAAGTGGGCAGTTTTAAGTCGTTTCTTTTTTTATCGCATTTATTGTCAAATTTTTGGCTATAAATTAAGTTGTTTCCTTACTTTCAAGTCTAACAGATGCGGACCACAAAGAGCTGTGCACCTTTTAATCATGTAGGGATATGACATCAAAAGTACAATAGAATTCAAAATTAAAGTGTCGAACAAGTTTTCTTTTCTTTTACTTTTTTTTAGTTTGCATGTTACACTTTGCACAAAGTTTTTAAAAGAAAGAGAGATTAGAAGTTAAAGCTTTCAGTAAATATGATTTTTTACAGTAAGGTGTGTCCTTTCACAGGAAATCAAATATGTTTTTTAGTTGATGTCTTGGTTGTTGATTGACCGATGTATGGCAAAAACCATTTATTTTAGTTGCTGATTTTGGATTGTAAAGTTTCGGTTTTAGAAATCTTTACAATACAAGAAATAATTATTAACATCATTGTTATGTCCATTGACGATAAAACCATGTTTCACTTTAAATTTCATCTGATATGCGGTATTGGTGAGTCCTGTTTTTAATCTAAACTTATCTCGGACAATATGTAGTTTAGGATGTTATACAGTCTGAATAAAGACACCCTTGGTTGTCAGAAACTAGTAACTTTATGTCTGTATTGAAGTTTATTTACTTTCAACAGTAAGCAGAAAAACAAAAGCATCTATTGTTTAAGTCAGAAAATATGACTAACATTTCATGTCAAATGAAGTTTCAAATTATACGAACTAAAATCGTTATGTCAGATTAAATAATCAAAATTCGAACTTAATAGTGGATTAGATAACCTATGCAAGGAGTTAAACTCTATAAGAGACAAAGTACTTGTATGACACCTTGTCAATACAAAGCCATTTATCAGAACCAATACACATCGATTATTAGTCGCGACAGCTCAGGTAAGATAACATCTGTGTATTTAAACCGTGCCATAGCATGCGATGTTTGTAAACATTGATCAGCTGTTTGGAGCCACGTGTATCGTGTAACTGAGTTTGCGTAGAAAAGGGAGGATTTTCCAACAATGACACGGATTTTGCTCTATAGGTCAGGATGTCTCTATTGATGATTGGCCAATTGATTACTATAAATATTGACTTTGAAACTGGTTTTTGTTGTGCAATTATGGTTTTGGTAATATGCCAAAAGGTACAATCACGGATGACAATTGTTATGTTTGTAGAAGCACTAACTGTATTGATTTATTAATTATTATATTTCATAAATAGGTCTAATTATAACATAAGCCAAACTTTGACCATGAAACAACAATTCTTTTTTAATATTTTCGACGGTTATTTTAATATAACTGACATATCTGATATAGCTTGTAAATAGTAGGTGAGAATGTCAAAATAATTTACAGCTAGATATCAATTACATATAATGCATTTGTTGTCTAAATGTGTCGAAAAAACTTTATAATGATTTAAGAAAGCTACCGTGATGACAAGATAAGCCATTATATATGTAAACAATACAAAGCTGATAGTCAACCTTGAAGATGACAAAGTATTAAAACCAACAACTGGTTTTGTATAAAAATATATCCTTTTTGCACTTTAGCACTTGTTTATCTTTTGGTCAAAGCAGGCAGACTATTTGAAAATAAGAATTAAAACTGATTTTGTTTATTATGATATTGACGTCAAAGATTATGCTCTAATTGTATTTTGGGGGCCTTTCACAGCAGCTTCTGTTTTAAAATGGAATCCGTTTCATTAATGAAGGCCGTAATATACATGCAACAAAGGACCCCACCAAAACCAGTGTTGAATTTCGGTGGTCCGGATTGGTGAACAATTCAGTGTTCTTTAAAGACTGCGCCACATCATTCATCTCCAGTCCAGTATTCAATACGTCAGACAATCATATAGTTTTGTATAATGTCTAATTAAAGATAAAGGTTTCCCTTACTTAATATATAAAACATAACTGATGGCTTTGATGTCTGAGCCACAAGATTAGTATCATTCATTACCGATTCTGTCCTACTGCTAAACACTAAAAAATATAGAACAAATAAATTTTCAGACAAATATATAAGTATTGTGCCATAAGATTCTAAATAGTTTTGTTCTTGTCTTACTAACTTTTTATTGTATTTGGAATTTTTTTCGTTCTTATGTTATTATGTTTCATATTCTACAATATGTTTCATATTCTGCATATTAAATATTCAATAGTTTATTTGACATCAACTTTTTAAATAAATTGAATTAATAATAATATGATTTTCTATCAATAATTTTTACAGTGAAAGAAAAGCACAGTAATATCAAATTGAAGGATTTTACCACGTCAGCACATTGTTTTACTATTCGCGTTCTATATTTTTAACAGTCTTGTGTTTTTCACCGTTATGTGTCCAGTGTAGAATACCCATGCGAGAGATCAAAAGTGCATAGTCCAAAGAGACAAGACAAATTTGAAACAGACTTAAGATTAAATGTTAACAAAAGGAACAAAAGCTTGGAATCCACAAATTCCTTTACAAAACAGGAGTGGAATCAGGTGTTCATGAAGGGTAAGCATTCACTGTCTTGCGCGCAACAACCTTCTTGGAATCCTAACTCTCAAATCAGGGTTATCGTCAATCCGAAAAGATGTCTACTTATTTTTGTATTACCGGTAACAGGTCATAACAAGTTTAGATAGACTGATACCATATGGATCAACCAATTCGTGATGGCGACCATAAAATTTAGGAGGAACGACTTCATCCTTGATCGGATGTATCCTTGTTGTAGTAATTTATACGACAACAGCAATGCTCTCTTCAGAAAATCCTGATCCTGGAACAGGCACTAGATTATCGAATCAACTGCGAAACATAAACACCGTAGGCAGGGGAAGCAGGAATGTTGCTACAAAAATATGGGAAGTTTACAGTAGCTGAGTTTTATGGAAGTTGTGTTAATTTTATTTATTCTTATACTTATGGTCTTCATTTTTCTAATTTACTTCTGTTAATAAATGGTTAACCAAATGTCAAGGCTTTAAAGGAAGTTTTGTCGACCAAAATCAATGACTGGTGACCAAAAAGCTGAATTAAGTGGGCAATGAGCAATACATAGGATACATAAATTATTAATACAAATGTAACTTGATACTCAGTTATTAAAGGGGAAAATTGAAGATTGAAAATTAATCTCATCATTGAAACTATTTCACATAATTATCTTGAAATCTGTACTCTGATATGACTAATACCAGACTGAAAAATGAACAATGTGGCGGGTGTTTTTAAAAGGAAGGAACTGCTTACCCTTCCGAATCGCATGGGTTCACCTCTGTTTTTTTTGTTTTTTTGTTTTTTTTGTATGTCCACATTGT
Organism: Geukensia granosissima; assembly: GCA_032357055.1. Taxonomy (NCBI): domain Eukaryota; kingdom Metazoa; phylum Mollusca; class Bivalvia; order Mytilida; family Mytilidae; genus Geukensia; species Geukensia granosissima. Next base: position 6,708 of record JAULBM010052240.1, read on the forward strand.
TCATTGTTTTATATGTATATATGTCATGTTCCGTCTTGGGTTTTCTTTCGCTTTCGGTTCCTGTTTAAAAATACAAGTTTTAACATAGGCAAAAAATGGTTAAAATAAACAATACAAGATAACCAATGTTGAATAAATATGGTGAATTTTGATATGCTATATGTACATTTGAATGAGTAACCTCTCATCAGTAGCATTAGAACCAAAACATAGGAAGTCCGACTTATAAACACAGTAAGAGAAGTATTCAAATCCAAACAAATCGAAATAGGAACCCAAGTAGGGACAACTACTTAGTGCAATACGTTTCTTAGCCTTTCCGTATTTTCAGTGATTAAGAATTAAAACAAATGCAGCAAATTTCTGTAAAACATTTGCTTGATAAATGTCATGCCAGACAAGTCTGAGAACTTGACTGTTGAATACCCTCGGGAACAACACCAGCAGAGGCATCGACCCAGGGGTTTCAAAATATTAATGTTGAATGAATATGACGGATTTTTATATGCTATATGTACAAGGAGTAACATCTCAGTACTGGCATTAAAATCCAAACATAGGGAGTCCAAACATAGTAAAAGTACTCAAATAGTTCTGTTCAATGATCTGTCTTTTTGAGCTTCTAAGCAGGCATGTCAGCACTGCCACTAATGCTTTGCTATCATATTAATTGGTTTGCACCCTGTATAAACGTGTCGCCTTTAAACATCTTTGAATAGCACACAAAGGTTCAACTTGGTGCATATTCAGCATGTACGAGATTTTTTTGTTCCCTTTAATCGTGCAACTCATCTAAGTGTTTCGATTTGAATGTGGAACTGAAACTTGGCGCAATGAGATTGCACTTTTATAGACTCCGGAATAGGTTATTGAGGAAGCTTATTTGAAATCTGTACATTTGTTTCTTTTATTATTTTTATTTTCCTCCAAACTACGATGTCACCTATACGAAAAAGTCAAATTCGTGGATTTATAGGAGAAATCTAATGGTTAACTTTACTTACTTATTTGTATAACATAACTGTCATGATCGCTGACGTTAACCTTGAATCCAATATTGTAACTATGTCATGTTTATAAGCTAGTGTTCAGAGAAAAGGACACAAGTTGAACAAACTATTTCCCGTATGTACTGAGAGGTCCTCGTCTTAAAAAAGGCACAATTTCTCCTGTGCTGGTAACATATATAAAATGGATCAAATAGGTATATAAATAAGTAACTTTTGTGTTTTGTTTAAATGTAAAAGGATCCAGCTAGCTTTGAACTTACAAAATACAAAAACGTGCAAATTTTAAAAGTCCAGACCTCAGCGGCAATGAAAAGGTTGATAAGAACATGTAAAAAGAAAGAATGCAAAAGAAGAAATTAGGTGCAGATAGAAATACTCTTCAAATGACAGAAAAGATAAATAACTCAAAGCAAAATTTAAGCACGGATAGTAAACGTTTTTTTCATCTTACAAACTAGAATGCTTGGGCATCCCCTTTAACCTTGGACCCTTTAAATTGTCGTCTGCCCAGATGGTGATTAATGCACTATAGGATAAGGTAACGTTTACAGGTGTCATGTAATATCTCGAGGACACGTAATTTGTGTTTGTACATAATAAGTATGTCATGATAGTAATCGAGCGACACAAGTGAGTAAACAAGTAACCACCAGGGTCAAAATTACTCATGCTTATCTATACATCTGACGAACGCAATTATATCATTTTGACAAAGACGAACAAACATAAAACAAAGGTAACCAATATAGATTTAATCTATAACAGTACATGATGAAAATAAAACCATTTAAACTTCCCGACTTCAACCTTTTTTCCTTGTTATTATGACAGACAAACAACTTGTTGCATTTATATACTTGACAATTATCTGATTAATAATACAAAAGTAAATGATTTCCTTAAATGGTTCAACGCTTAAATAGACCATAGGGGTTCCTTTCAGGACTAAAGTATATTCTACATAGATACTTCGTAACTTTATATCTAAATATATAACACCTGGGAACGAGCTATTTCTAATCCTGACAATATACATATTATACAATTGTGATTATGGTTCTGTGTTTCTGTGATCTTTATTTTTAAATTAAAAGTGAAGTTTTAATATGAATGTCAAAGGTACCTTTATACTCCATCTCTAATCTAGAGGTCTTCACAAGGTTTCAACAAGGATGTTATCACACCCCTTGTGAGGAGCTCTGGATCACCACAAATAAAACTTATAAAGGTAAAATTAAGCAAATCTTGATTTAATGTTATATAAAATGTGAAAGACATTGTACTTCCAACGACATCGACTCCGGACTTAGGACAGTCACGTGATATATGTGGTGGGGTTAAACATGCTTTGCTGGATCTAAACCCTTCTTAACATCAAGTGGAAATACATTATCAAAGCAAACAAAAGCTGTAAATGACGTTCAAAAATGTATACAGTTAAAAGAATCTTCTAAATAAATAGATTTAAGAAGTGTGAAACAATTCAATTGCACAATTATATAGTGAACCGTCCGCTTTAAGCAACAGTGACAACCACTATATATTTATCAGATTGCCGTGCATTAAGTTGACAACTGGAGGATGGTTTGTTTGGGATTATTTTAGTTTAAACATATTTTATTTTCTCAAAATACAAATGGTATAGGACACAATTAACCATTACTTATGAAGTCTTCTCCAGTTAACAATGTTTAACATTTAATAATTGATCATTTAAGCATTCGTACAGGTTATAGACATATACATTACTATAGGCACAGTTTCTTCGGAGGCATAAAGCATTTTTAATTCATATTTAAATTGGTATAATAATATCATGTTAATTACGAAGAAGATACTTTGAATTTTACAAGGGACCATGTTGCAAAGATAAACAATTACAGCTTTATTTAAAACATTGTATAAAAGCTGTAATTTTTTGTATTCTAGCTGCTAAAGTTTCTCTTCCAATTTCTTCATAAACCCTGTTACCATTCTAGCCGTTTCAAGCTGCAACTGTTTTACTTAGTTTTTATTTGCAACACCACAATTACCACAGACTTCACTTCCGCAATAAATATTGGGCTTATATAGACCAGATATGATTATAATAAGTATGTGTTTTAAGTTTCGAAGCAAATTGATATGTTTAGAAACACTTACTAAAATATTTGCGATATAGTCATTCGATTTCCCGTCAATGCTGAAAGTTGCTGGGGGTTCTTTACCTAGAAGGAAAACAAAAAAAACCATAGCAAAATTTGTGTGACGAAATGAAGCAATTTATAAAACTTTATTAAATAAAGAAATTATTTCTACAAATAAGTTCTTTATCTAATAAAGTTTAATAAATCATTTTCAGCTGTAATTTTTTGATTTATAAAACTTTATTAACTAAAGAACTTATTTCTACAAAAAGTTCATTATCTAATAAAGTTTTATAAATAATTAATAGCTAAAATTAATTTAGCAATCATAAACCTTTATCTAATTACAATTAAGTAACAATCATCAAATTTCTTAGTACAATAAACAGTATTATTCAATTACTTTTGAAGATTAAGATTAGATTAAATATCAGGATTGTCTGAAGAGAACGTTGCTGTTGTCGCATAAATTACTACAACAAGGATACAAGATTGGAATCCTCCATCTTGAATTCTATGGTGGTTGATTCATATGGTATCAGTGTATCTCAACTAGTTCTGAATCTTTTACCGGTAATTCAATTTATAAGTTGACCTCTCCTTGGATTGACGTTAACCAGATAAGAGTTAATAGATTTCACGACTGGTGCTTCGTG
>JAULBM010052251.1:0-10499 GCA_032357055.1 Geukensia granosissima
AAGTTGGATTTATCGATGTGTAAACTTTTTGTAACGTCCAATCAAAAAGCAGCTTACATCCAGTATTGGAATTATTTGTGTTTTAATGTGATTTCTCAGATATTTTTCCCCCATATCTTTTCATTTTCATACATATCTCTGATTTTATTGTTTCATATTTGACATATCTGTCATTTCTCTTTTCTGTCTTCCACAGATGATGATAGTGATGTTGAAATTCTTCGCGAGGAAAAAAATGCAGATTTAGACATCATTTTTGTGTCAGAAACCATTCATGTGAAAGAGGAAGAGAAATCTAATGAGGGAACTAAGTCTGAAGGAAATGATATTGGCTTTAACCGTAGCCTCAGTATATCAACTGGTTTAGGCCTGACTTTACGCTTGGATGACAACCAATCATTGGCTCCTACATGTAGTATGATACCAACAATTAACACACCACCAGGAACTTCAATAGACCAAACACCTCTGGATTTATCCTCAAAGACAGAGTATGATGACATCACAGACAGTTCTGATGATGAATCTTTGTCCTCCACATCCAGTGAAGATGATATTTTCAAATCAAATGAATCAGAGGATTCTAATTCACTTTTGTCGATGCCTGTTCTGTTTAATCAAAGCAGTGTACCGTCCTCAGCTGTGAATAGCTATTCTTTCACTGGTTCCTTATCGCAAGGTTCAACACATGGGACCAGTTGCAATAACACAAACCTGTCATACAGCATTTCTAGCATATTAAATAGGCCATGTCAGTTCCAACAGGGACCTAGTCAGACAGCTGGTATCATATCTCAACAGGGAACCAGTCAGATTGCTGGTTCCATTACACAAAATGATACTATTCATCATGGTCATGGACAATTCCAGTTCTCAAACAATCCAGCTAGGCCAGTACCAGCATTGCATGACAAAACACTGTGCAGTGTAAATACTTCTTCATCCAATGTGATAGCAAACAAACCAATGTTAAACATTAACAACAGTCATTCAGTTCCAAATTCATGCAGCATGTTCACTGCATGTAACTCCATTTGTGGTCCAACAACTTCAGTTCAAAATGTGGCGCCATCTATATGTTCACAACATGGAAACCATGGAAACACTATTTCATCATCAATGCAAGATAATACAAATGTGCCAACATTCTCACACCGGTCTAGCAATTCCTCGACAAATACAGACAGTGGACAAGTTAACAAAGTCAGGGATATATGTGATGAGATTCTTCAGGATCTTGACTTTTTGAACAATACTTCTCCCTCACATCCAACTTTAGACAAAAGTTTGTCGGATTCTTCAATACAGGGAATCAAACGCAGCCTTTCAGAACAGAATCAAAAATCAAAAACAGACGATAAAGTTCTACCTCCAAAGAAACAAACCCGATATTTATATCACCAAACTAGTCATGACTCATCCTTGTGGGGAAGTGAGAAGTGTAGTCAGTGTCAGCTATCACTGCTTGGAATGAAACTGTCTCGTTGTCTTCAAGGTCATCCATCATGCACCACTTGTCTCGAAGAACAGGTGAAGGTTGTACTGACAGGCAAGGCAAAAGTAAGTTGTTACTACACTCAGGTGCCAATAGTAAGCCATCATTTGTAATTTTCCCTTGCATGTTCATTTCAATTGGGTCTCAAAAGTTTTTAAGCCATCAACCTTTTAAAAGTGCAAAGTTGGGTCCCTTTCAGGATTGTATATGTACATTTAGTTGATGATCCCACCTACATGACCAACAAGCAAAGATGGCAAACCAATGGTAACCCATACTTTTAGTTTATTTTAGGACAATGGTAATTTCTTTTAAAAATCTTTTTGTCTAAAATGGCTTGGTCTTTTGAAACCAAAATTAAATCAAATAATATCAATGTTATGAATATCTACTTTCATGACTTTGTCTTGTCAGCTGTATACCAGATGAGGGAATACTGGCTCTTTGGAGCCTCAGTTTCCCAATCATTCTTTATGAATAATGCAACAAAAGTTATGAAAGTTTCAGGTATAATGAGGTCAAAATAAGTGTTGATCAAGTATTACTGTCCGGACTCCTCAGCACTTTACTGTCTCCAGTAGGTTACTGTGTTTAGCACATTATTGTGTCCATACCAATCCAAATGTTCATTTGGTTGTCTTTCCCATGATAATATGCTGTGCAGTGTGGTTATATCAAGCTGTGCATGCAAAGCACTTCAGTTTTATTAAGTGCGCCTTGGGAAAAAATGATTTAAATCATCATCAATATGCATAGCAAACCTTTAGTGATTCAAGAATGCCATAGAATTTTCCACCTGATACATGTACATATGTATGATTATATAAAAAAAAACGGAATTTTTTAGAAGGAGTCTTCATAAAATACTTTCACCTTGCAAATTGTTAATAAGTAAGAGCTCAGAAAAATTAATGTGGTCCCTAAACCGAGACCCCCTTTCAGCTAAAATTACAGTTTAAGTTAAAAATACTTTATTTTTCTTTAAATATTGATTTTCATAAATTAAATTAGGCCAAATAAAATAATATGTATGGTTCCCGTCACCTCTTTGAAAAAAATAGGGTCGGTAGGTAGGGATTTTTTTTATTTTTTTTTCACCTTGCTGTCATTTAAACTAAATGCTGCAGATCGCGGCACAGCAGCCATGTTGTTGATAGTTGTTCATTACGGGTTCGGAAACGGTTACGAAAAAAATTCCGGAAATACCGGAAATTTTAGGGTTGGTCGTTTTTGTTTTTGTTTTTTTTTTACTAATTGGGAAAAAAAGTGCTAGGGTCGGCACAAAAAACTAGGGTCGGTCGGCTGACGGGAACAATACATATTATTTTATTTGGCCTCATGCGTCTTAAAAAATCATAGATGTCATAAATTTGACTAAATAACAAAATGATCACTTTAGGTATCAAACCTTAGGAGACAGTTAGCTATGGATAAGGACGCTGCCTTCCAGGAACTCCAGACAAAGAACCAGTACTTACAACAACAGTTAGAACAGCTGGAACAGAGAGAACAAATCATTGCACAGAAAGCTACCACAACATCAGCTGTAAGTCTTGTCATACCTCACTTTGTATAAGAGGAGTAATAGGGCTAATTTATACTTCATTGCTCAATCTTCACAAGACTACCGCATGATGGTGCACGATTTTGCTCTGAGATTAAAAGTATACTCAATTTCATGAGTAATAAGACTCGTATGGCTTTCCTTTTGAAAAAAAAATGTTTTAAATAAGTGTTTTTTATAAGTGCAATATTTATTAACCACATGATCCATACCTTGTCGCCTAATTCAAACACAATCACATGTGAGATATCCCCAATAACCTAACAAAAGAATTGGCATTCCAGTATTGATTTAACTACTAAGTCAAGAAGATATGTTGTTTTAGGGGCTATGGTATTTGTCATGCCTGAATTACAATCCCTAAAGTTAAAGTTGAATTTTATAACAGGAGTTTGGGTCACCAGGAACAGTAGCAGCCAGAGAATATCAGGAATTGTTTGAGAAGAACCAGTCATTACAGAGACAAATGTTAGCACTGTCAGAAGAAAATATAGAATTCAAGTTTGAAAATGAACAATTCAGAAAAGATGTTCCTAGACTTAAGGTAAGATCAAGTTATATTTTTGGTCCTTTCAACACTCTAAGCATGATCAGTAAGTACTTTTGTGAGGAGAAAAGCTTTACTGGCACAGAGCCAATTATTTCCAACTCTTTTGTTACTAACAATCATGCTATACAGACAAACACAAATTTTGATGTGTTTAAAGTTCTAACAATACTCAATAGGTGAAAATGTGCATGTGCTATTATATTACACAAGTGATATTTGGTACATAACATGTTTGTAGCAATATTTGATCCTGTGCCTGTTTACTTTCCATAAAATGCATAGAAGTAACAAATCTACATATGTATATTAATATTATGTTTGTTTCAGGCATGTTGTCTTTTGATTTGAAGGAGAAGTGCAGTTTTTGAACCTTAGTTTGCCTCAATTAATTCTTTACAATTTTGCATTTCTTATTTTTGACAGCTAGTAATTTAAAAACCATAGTTCTCTTTTTCTGTCATCTCCCAAATTGTGTCTTTTTTATGTTATTGTGTTTTACATCATAAATAATAAATATGGTTAGTGAAAGTATTAATGTCATAAAATTACTTTAATCAATATATAGAGGTATGCAAATTTATTTGCATATTATTAATTTTAGGGAAGAGTAAAAGACCTACAGAAATATGTGGAGGCATTGAAGATAGAGAATTCTCAATTAGGGGGACACAATACAACAAGATCTGGTGGCTCTCAGGACTCCTCAGGGTCTAGTGGCATCAGAAGGGTAAGTCCTTTAGAATAATAAGTTTGGTGTCTCTCAGAACTCCTCAGGATCTAGTGGCATAACTTGGCTCATTACACATTTTGGTTTTCTCTAGGTCTCTTGGTTATCTCCCAGAAATAGTGACTGTCATGATACAATCAAACAAATAATTCTTAGGCCAATTTACTGAACTATTGGTACTTTACAATATAACCCTACAAACATAATGGTACCAACAAATATTATTTTATACTTATAGATAGGAGAAAGTGGTAAGAGTACCAGAGAGTTAGAGAAAACTGTGGCCTTACTAAAGAAAGTTGTAGAGAGAGTTCAGGCTGAGAATGAGGTTCTGAAGAAAACAGCTGCTGGGGAGGCTAATGTTCGACTACAGGCCATGCAGGTGGAAAATGAGGGGCTTAAGGTAGGTCAAGGTAGTCAGATCAATCCACGACAACAAGACTAAATATTTCACTAAATAACATTGAAATATTTTGTATTCATTGCATATATTAAGTATTAACTCATTACTCATAGAAAAATGCATTGTTATTTGTTGTCAGTAGACCCTTTTACTTTAACTGTGTTCCAGTTACTTTGGGTGTAAATCGATACACTTTCCCATAAAATGACGTCAACAAACAATTTAATTTGACGTCAAGACTTGTGTTCTCCACACTTATACACCTGGAATCTGTCTCTACACAAGCATCGAGATCAGGAATGCAGTTACAGTAAAAGAGTCTATTCCATTGGTCTTTCATAATCAAAACATACTTACAAAGAAGATTATTTATCTCACTAATTATGTATAAGTTCAGAAAATACAAATTTTATATGAAAGTAAAATCCACACATTGTTATATTTTATACTATATGTGTATGGTTAATAAAAAAACTTTAATAAAAAAACAATATTGTTTTAAGGGTCAGCTAGAAGACTTGAGAAATAAAATGGGAGCCACTTTGTCAGAGAGATATACTAGTCAACAAAAAGGGACTGCCAAAATGATGACAGATTATGAAAAAATGAGAAAAGATTTAATGAAGGTAAGAATCCCAGTAATTAAAAGGTTAAAAGTCAGAAATTATGTTATGAATAAATTCACATTTTGTTTTTTGGGGACCTTATACAGCTTCTGTTATGGTATGGGTTCTAGTTTATTATTGAAGCCGGTAATGGGATCGTTAGAAAGTTTAAATTTGACCGACATTTGGTGGATGGCTGTCTCATGGACATCCCCTATTTTCATATTTATTGGTAGTTAATGAAAAGTCAAATGTTATTTACAAACGTTTCCTTGGATAAATTTTTGACCAGTAGTTATAAATGTTATTCATGTAAGTATATTTTTTTGTTAAAATTTTTAATAATAAATGTAAAGTAATTTTTAATTTCTAATTTTTCTTTACAGTTCGTAATTTTCAAATACAGACATAATTTTTAATGCACTTTTTTTTGACTGTTACAGGAAATAGAAGCAAATGAAAAACTGAGAACAGAGATAAGAAATTTAGAATTCCAGAAGGAACAACTAAATGCCCAATTACAGGACAGTAAATCTATGTCAACTTTAGATCGTCCTTCACAACAGTCATTAGATACCAAAGGCTGGAAGGCTTCAGTAGCAACACGGATGTATGAGGGAAAGCTTAAAGATATGGAGGCAGATCTCACTAAAAAGGTTCTTATAAAGTTTATTTGTTTTGTCATGTAATATTTTTAATTTTTTAAGTGTATTTGTATATCAGATTTCTTAGTAATGTATCCTAAAGACACTTGGTAGATTGAGGTTGCTACATTAACGTTCAGTCACTAACAATTTTTATGTTACTCCATATTTATTCAACTTTGGTAATTTTGTATTCTGATGTAGATAATGGGTATTGACAACTCTTAACATGTGTCTTGCCATAAATTTTAGACCATGTTGTTTGTTAATAAATCAGAATAGACGTATTACACATTCCATTTCATGAATGAATATGTCCGAATGACCTCGGGTCAATCAGTGTAAACGGCGCCATTTTACATTGAAACCTCCAAATATTTGTATAGTCATGTCAAGTTTATGCGAGAAAAAGCACTTACTGGCCATCCCTCTATGTGATTATGACAAATAGGAACATTACTTGTCAGCTAATGAAATTATTGTATGTATTTTTAGAATAAGATGTTGTCAGACACCAAGATATTACTGAAGGAGGCAGCAGAACGAGAACAGTTGTTACTACAGGAGAGAGAGGATCTCAGGCAAAAGGTATGGAAAAATTAACCGTATTTTGCCAGTGAATGAAATTTATTTTATCAGTGTGATACTTCTAAATGTTTTATTTCTCCATTTTCAAAGTTGAAAGCCTGAGCAACTGCTTTAAACTTTGACTATTTAAGAACTCTATAAAGATTGTAGTAACTGTGTTGAAAAATAGAATATTGCTTGAATACATGTATTATTTCCATGCAGAAATTTCATATTTCATTATTTCAGTAATGTTTATTACTTAAGGGCCTACAAAATTTTTCAACCTCTTTACTTTACCTCTTAAGCTGACTTGGTAATAGGCCATGGGAGCTTTCATCATCACTTGGCACTTGGTGTCTGTTCATCAGTTAACTTAGAGATTTAAATCATCTCCTGTAAAACTACTGGGCCATATGAACTGTAACTGGTCCTGAGGCATTTATAGGATGTCCTCTCAGGGTTTGACTTAAGAAAATCAAATCAAGTGGCCAACAGGACCCTTAGTGTTACATATCTGGTGGCCCTTCTTTACCTCAAAGGGCCCTGGATTTCTGGACAATATTCTGCATAATCATAAAACCTCTCATCTGACCAAATTGTCACAGACCTACCAGTCTGATTCAGCCAATTATCTCTCATTATGATGTTTTTTGTAAATACTTTTATTTTGTTGCAGTTTTTGTTTTTGTGTAAATACTGTTTGATGCAGAACTTCATTTTAAGCACCTATAACCTGGTTTTTTTGTGTGTTTTGTGATACTTCCATGTAATGCTATACTCAATATAAAAAAATTTGGTAGCAGCCATTATTAATATTTGTAATTTAATAATATTTAAACTATTAAATTTGTTATGTCCTTGATTCTTGTGAAGGCACTTTTTTTTATTTCACATTAGAATATATTTTGTAAATAAAATAAAATAAATCGTCTTTTCTGAAACCACCAAACCAAATGAATTGAAAACTTGAAGTACCTATGAGGTGGCATCTATAAAGATTGCATATATCATTTTTGTCGGTTAGGCCATCATAGGTAGTTCTTGCTTCTGTTTTATCAAATCTTGAAAAAAAATTTCTCCTCTGAAACAGGTAGACAAAATAACCTGAAACTAAGACTGTAGCATCTATGGCTTGTCATCTATAATTTGCATATGTAGTTCTTGTCAGTTTACTTATATTGCTGCTACAGGCAGTTCTTGTTTCTGATTGGTCAAACCTTTAAAAATCTGCTCCTCTGAAAACACTAGACTGTGGGATGGCCTCCATAAAGTTTGTACAATTGATCCTTTTTACTCAAATAACATTGCCAACACAGGCAGTTTTGTTTTTTCTCATTGAATGGATATTTGAAAATCTCCTGCTTTAATACCAATGGTCCATGTTAACAGGAATTAGACCTGAAGCATCTATTAGATGGCTTTTGTGAAGTTTGCTTATATCGTCTTCCATGGCTGATGCAGGTGACTCTTTAAAAATCATTTCATAACTGATACTTGGAATGAAGTATGTATAGGCCTCTTATAAAATTGACTTACAATTCACAGAACCATCAGCTAAAATGGCTGCCACTGCTTGTTGTTTCTGATTGGCCAATTTTCAGACTGCTTAGCCATAGAGGATCAAAGGTTTTTCAACATTTAGTTATTGCATGATTTATATGTATATTCACCAAATATCAATTTTTGTCATTTTGATATTGTTTTGTACATTTTATATGTGTTTTTCAGGTGTCAGTACTTGAGAGATTCCCCAAGGGACAGAAAGGTGACATAAGTAGAGATTTACAACAAGCAAGGTTGGTATATACATACACAATATTTATCTCTCACTTTATACATTTATACCTGTTAATATTACTAAATTACTCTATTAAAATGATCTCTTAATTGTTTGACTGACCAAAACAAATCTTTCTTAAATTATTATTTTATAAAATTGTAAAGAAACCCACTCCTAACCAAAGATAAAAATAAGATATGATAATAAATCTGAAGTACAAATGCATGGGTTAGAGTTGTTGTACAATGTTTGTGTGCTAAACTTCACTTTTTATAACTATATTAGATATATATAAAGATTTGTTCAGTTGTGCCAAATCTAGTGTTTATTGGATTAAGTATATGATTTCAGATTACAGATAGAAAGATTAGAGAATGAGAAACAGGAATTACTACACAAAATTACAGTGCTAAAACAACAGGCTGGACCTGGTGCTACAGAGGTGGGTTTACATACTTCTAATACTTCTCAAAATCATTTGAATAATATACACTTTCAATTTATCAAGCATACAATGCAACTTTACTGATTTATTACCTTTAGGGTCAGACTAATATCCGACATAATCATAGGTGAAATCTAGGGAATATTAAAATACAAACTGCAGTCATTTTGGAATTGGAGACTTGAAAGGTGTGAAAATATATTAAGAGACATTAAAAAGATATAGTTGCACTGTAATTGATTTTTTAAAAATTATTTTATTTACTGTGAACACATCATTTGTGGGGATCTAATTTTTGTGGATTTTGTTGGCTGACAATTCTATAATTTTAAGAACCCAACGAAAAAATAATGTTACCAAATCCTTGAGCAAGGAATAGATGATTGCAACCATGAAGATTAGACTATTAGATTCAGCAGAACCTAATCAATAATACTGAAGTGGTAGTTGGTTATAACATCTAAACCCTTCCTACAGCTAGTAAACAATTTTTGAAACTGCCAACTATTAGCTTTGCTTTTGAAAATGCAAAATGAATATTATAAAGAATAGTGAAATAATTCTTTTTTCAAAATTCCTTTTCCATTTATTAACTAACCCATGAAACTGTCTTTTTTTTGTAAATCCATGAAAGATATATCATGAAAAAATGTTTAGTCCTTATCCTCGTGCAACTTTCATATCAATTTTGTTTCAAACATAATTTGGAGTTTTCCTATACCTTAATAAGGTCTCAGCGGGATTCACATTTGGTGGCCACAACTCCTCCTAAACCAACCAGCCAATATTATTGATTTTTCACATGAATATTATTTTATAATGTTCTTGTGAACCTACTATTTTCATTTTGGGGTTTCCAATATAAAAATGGACTTGCCATTGCTACTGGGAGGTACCAATTTGTGGCTTAAAGTCCCTTCTTACTTTTGAGTCAATTTCAGTGAAACTTTTACAGAGTCTTTATAATATCAAGCATTTTACACTTCCTATTTTGATTTTTTTAATATAATTTGGATGTCCTTTAGTAAAACATGGACTTTTCCATTGTTACTTTAGGGAGAATTGGGTATCATTTGACGAGTGTTGCTCAATTCTAGTTGATCCAAACAATTATTTTATATTCCATCTTTGTTATATTCTTTGCTTGACTGTGTTCTGTAGACTTGTCCCCTCGGTGTTGACCTTTCTTTTTTTTAGTCACTCATTAAGAACCTCAAAAGATAAAGGTTTTATCAGTTTTTGTTTTGTTTGAATGCTGAAATGTTGAATAAGAAGTGGAAAACTCTGTTTCTTTATAGTTCTTATTTCTTGTTTATTATGTTTCAGTTTGATGCAGAGGCTCAGAATAAAATAACAGCTTATGACAGGCTTATGAATGAGAATGTAGAAATTAAAATGGAACTGAAGTCAGCTACAACAGAGAAAGATAAAATGAGGCTGGAGGTTGAAAGGGTAGGTTTTCTTCAAATATGATTTGTCTTGTTAAGAAGGCATTTGTTTGTATTGTTTCATAATACATACACACTATACTCTATGTCAGAGTTTGTTGGAATGGGTAAAAACGTAATGAAAGAAAAAATGTCTGCCGTATTCTTATAAAATAGTGTTTATTTTGTAGAATGAAAAAAGTGCAAGTAAACTGCAATAATACTTTTTAGCAATCACGATGTATTTTAAGCTGCGCCGAGTTTTTAATTCTCTACGGGGATTTTACAT
>JAULBM010052261.1:0-10498 GCA_032357055.1 Geukensia granosissima
TTTATTTTTTGTTAATTAACAACATTAAAAGTTTAAGAATGTATTTTATTCTTGATATTTGTATTCATTCTAAATTTTGCATGTTTTAAGAATACTTATAACTTAAAAAAATTGGGGTTATATTTTCTGTTGTGATTTTAACATTGCATAGACATTCCAAAAACATGCTCCCTTTTAAATGCCTGAAAAGTTGGTAGGCTTAATTTTTTTCAATTTGCAGAAATACTTATTGTAGGAACCAATCTTAGTAAAATATATTTTAATGGTTTCAGCATCAACTTATTCTGCACTTGAATCTTTATTTGTATAAAGTTTTTAAGCTCCTCTTTGCAATAATCACAGACTTTTTTTTATCAAAAAAAAATTTTTTACTGTAAATATTATTGACCCATTTAAAAAATCCCAATAATATTGCCAGTAATCTTGTTGCATAATAAAAAAGGTAAAGAGCAAATAATGCTACACGGCAGACATTTTATTTCAAGATTTTTAATATTTGAGGAAAAACTCAAGGGAGTGAGGAAAATCCTTTTGTTATATTCTAAATATCACTTGTAGTAAATGTTCAAGTAAATCGTGCATGGCATTGCTCACATAGTCCTTTCAACTCAACAAATGAATGATTTTACTGTTCTCATGTTTTTTTTGCCAAATTTGTCTCGAGGAAGTTAATATGCCATGTAAACACTGCTTAATACATGTTGAATGAAAAATTTTGTCTCTTGCTATTCGGCTTACCAATTTAACAGCAAATCAAAACCAAATTCATTTTTCTAGACTTCAGTTTTATGTATTATCACAAATTGCGATTTTCCTCAACCCCTTGAGTTTTTCCTCAAATATTAAAAATGCTGTCATATTATTGGTTAATTGTTGTGTTGAGAGGAAATTTGAGGAAATCTTTTATGAAATTCAAGCTAGAACAGTTTTCTTTTGACACAAATACAATGAAACTATTGATCTGTAGAATCCAGCACACAATAGTAACATTGAAACAACTTGGCATTCCACCAAAAAGTTGTAGTAAGAAGACGTAACCTGGGTGTTGGATGAACCTCTTTAGGATGAAGATAAGATCGGTAGCTATTTTTACAAGAATTTTTTGGCTTAATTTTAACCTTTTGATCAGAGAAATAATAGAGATCTGCATATGTAGGGTAAGACGTAAAACATGAGAAGTTTGTATATTTTGGCAGGTGTAGCTTCCACACTGGAGAGATTCATAATTATCTAATTGTATGGTATTTTTATGTGCCAGCAAAAACATCACCACTAAATGGGAAATAACACCTGTCCAGGGTTTTCATGGCTGTTCTTAAGATTTCTTAACTTTGTTTGGTGTTCCAGGACTCTGCAGATTCAGGATTTGGGCCTTTGCAAAAAAATTAATTTTACTTTTCTGTTTTCTCCAAAATTTTATTAAAAATTTAGGTTGTGTGCTGTGTCAATCTGCTGCTGTCAAGTTGATGTTTTCACTAACCACTTGCAAGACTTGTGCACTATCTTAGCTCCTGGTATCGTCAGTATGGTTCCGAGTGTACCACTTTTGTGTGCTGAAACAACCCCTGCCACAAAGACATTTCTCTTTGTGAGGTGTGCAAGTCGCTTTGTGACTTGACAATCCTGTATGACAGTATCAGATTTTTTCCACTGCTACGCCTATGTTCTATGCATAAATATATCAGTCTCATGTGCTTGTTCCACGTCAGGAATAGTCATCAAAGGTTTTTCTTTTTGAAGACCATGCGGAGACCTCTTGGTTATGTTACTTCTGACAAGTGCTTTGTGAAAACATCCCCAGATTATTATTTACCATTGCTTTTTGAGGTTTGAATAATGAAATAATGAAAAGAAAATTGGGGTTCTGCGTGCCAAAAGATCCTATGATTTTAAGTGGATATAACTAGTGGAGTTCATATATCTTATGCCTATGACAGAAACATGAGAAGAAAACTTCTCTAAACAGTTTACATGAAGAAAGACAAATCTTTTTTATGCCCCCGCCTTTAGGCGTCGGGGGCATTAAGTTTTACCCCTGTACGTACGTACGTCAATTTTCGTCAAAGATTTCTCCGCTTGTGTATGTTGGATTGATTTGATATTTGGTCTGAAGCATTATAATGGTGAGTTGTACCGTGTCTCCCCTTTTCAGATCTGTTGTCTATCTACTTCCTGTTTGCCAAGCGGGGGCATCTGTGTCCCCAGGACACGTTTTGCCTCTGTTTTGTCCATGCCTCAAGCTGAAAGTGGCATTAAGTTTTATCCTTACCGTTAGTACCTAGGTCAGGCAATTTTCTTGAAATATTTCTCAGTTTGTGATTTGTTCAGAAGCATAAACAGGGTGAGTTGTACCCTATCTTCCCTTTCAGGTCCAACATATTTCCACTTCCTGATTACTGGGATGGGTGCCTCTATTTCCCATGGACACATTTTCTCCATGTTTAAAACAATCTTTTTATTACTGAAGAGCAGGCTAACTTTAGTAGTTCTCAGTTGGTTAGCTTCTCCAAGAGGGTTTACTTTATAAACTTCTGTTCATAAGTGTGACACTTTTGATTTGTTCTCCAGAAAGAGGTTCATATCATATCAGGTGTCTCAACATGAGTTTTATGGTAACTTCCAGATTAATGTGCATTTTACTAAAATTACATAAGTGTATTACAATTTCAAAATGAAAACATGAAAATGGTTTACAATTTTAGAATGATAGAATGATAGAATGATTGCTTTCTTTTAAAGATCATTCTACAAAAAATAAATTGTAAAAAAAAATTGTTGCTAGCAATCCATGAAAATCCAAGGAACACAAAATCATTTTGTTGTTGGTTTTAGCCTGAGGCATTTTCATCATTGACAATTTTCAATATGTTTTCCTTAATTCTTGGATATGGAATACATATTGTGAAAAAGATGATATAATACATGAATTGTGCACATAATATTACATAACCAGTTTTATGTATTATAGTCTTAGAATTGGTTGCCAAGAACTTAACCTTGGCAACTAACAAATTAGGTCATACATGTACTTATTATTATTTTTTAGTGATTTTGCCAAATGTCTTTCAGTATTTTTTTATTGTGTTTGTATTTTATACCAATTCTATTCTTATTATGGAACACACAGTTTGAAACAAATGTTTATTTGTCTATAATTTTGACTTATTTTATTAGGCCACATCAAATTGATATAACCGCCTTGGTGGTGTAATGGTTAGCATGCTCGAATCGAGTGTGGAACGTTTTCCTGCGGACTGATGCTTTCGTGAGCTAGCACGTTAAAAATCTGGATAAGCGTGTCAGTCTAGTACAAAGCAGGGTTCATTCAGTATCACTCATCATTAATATGTTCTCGTCCTGAATATACATGAAATGTTTGCCACTGGACATTAAGACCCATTCAATCAATCGATTTACAAATTTTAGTTGTAGTCTCTTGGTTATTAGGGAGCAAAGGAATGTTTGGGACTTTAAAAAAAAATTATTTTAAAAGTTTTTGTGCGAGAATTTGATTCAGGAGATTTATACTGGTTGGGCTTCAGATATTAAGGACAACAGAAAAATTTTTGTTTTGCATCATTTAAGGTTATCTTTAGATTTTATATAAAAATCATGTTTTCCGTTTCTCTGCCTATAACTTGCAACAAAGGTTCTGCAGTCAAAATTTTCACTGCCTCTGTGGTGTAATGGTTAAGGTGCTCACCCGGAGTGCGGAAGGTTGTGGGTTTGGTCCCCTGCCAGGTCAAACAAAAGACATAAAAATTGGTATTTGCTGCTTCTCTGCTAAGCACACAGCATTTAGGAGTAAGAACAAAGACTGGTAGGCCCAGGGTCAGAATATTCTTCAGACTGTTGCTCTTTTGAGCTAGCACATTAAAATATCCAGCTCAGCATGTCAGTTTAATAAAAAGCAGGGTCCATTCATCATCATCATTCATCAACATGCTTTATGCATGAAATATTTGCCGCTGGACATTAACAACAATCAGCCAATCAAAATTGTCAATTGTCACCTCTTTTTTTTCATACCTCGGAAACAAATTGTTTTTTTTTTTGGACACCTCAATTTATAATATCAGGGAGACAGATTTCAATGAATGTGGTAACTACAGTTAAACTGGCAGTACAACATGCAAACTTAAACTTTGGATTGGAATTTCTAATAAATTAGGTAGTCAGCCAAAAATTGTATTAGACTTTGGTATTATCGTATAAATTTGATGATCTGAGTGGTCCTCTGTTTATGGGCTGTCGATTGCTGTATTATGGACAATCAAAACACATCATCTTTTTTTTACATTCACCACAGTCAGAGTGGTCCAAGAGCCGCGTTGTCCTGTATTCAGTCTTGCAACACAAAATGTTAGGTTTCTAATTTTTTTTTTCCGTTCAGTAAAATTTGCATATTTTTCAGAAATTGAAAGGAGTGTTAAAGATTTGTTGCTGTACCATAGGAATGACCAGGTGTGAAACTTTATGTCTGCATGTAAAGAGACAAACAATGACAGGTAAAAAAATTTATTACTCCCTCCCCTTTAAATGGATTATGCCCATCGATGACTCCGGTGCGGTGTTTTTAATGCACTATCAGGTCTTTTTGCATTACAACATTAGATTTTCTGAGTTAAAGGGCCTGTTGATCCTAGGCTTAACTTAATCTGGATCAATTTAAGCCAGTTTACGGGTAACCTGTTGCATTCACACTAGTGTTGGGGTTCTGGCTTAACTTAATCTGCATTAAAATTGAAACACAGAAATCAAAAGAACATAAGTAACATTATCAATTATGACGTCAGATTTAATCCACTTTTGCATTCACACTAGAATTTGATCCGGATAAACTTGATCCGGATTAACTGAATTCGAATTAAATCAATCCTGATTAAATGAAACCAAGTGTGAACGCAAAGTGACTTAATCCAGATTTACCTGAGTTAATCTGGATTAATTTTTCTAGTATGAACAGGGCCTAAGAGTTTCCCTAGTATGTAGATTTTCCAAAACAGGTGATGTCACAAAACAAAAACCTTATAGTGCAGTGGTGACACTAGGCAGGAGTCACCGATCTTATAGTGCAGTGGTGACACTAGGCAGGAGTCACCGATGGGCTTGATCCATTTTCTAGCTATACAATTTAAAAAAGGAGAGATATGTGGTAAATGTCAATGAGGCAGCACCCTATGTCAATCATGGGTGATTGTTACCCCCTCTCAATCCTCAGTAGAAGTAATGAGGGTAGAACAAAGGAACTGAAATCACCCCTTGATTTTCATAAGTTGCTTTTGATTACCAATTGATCCATTTACAAAAATTTTGAATATTGTCATGAACTTATATAATGTTCCTAGTTCAAGTGGTTTTATAAAGTGTTGAAATTCTATTCAAAATGGGGACAGTTATATTAAGGTTTAAGATTCACATTTTTGTGTGTTTTTTAGGTAAAATGCTCAAGCTTTTACATTTTTTAAAGATAAAAGAGACATGTTTTGGGATTAAACACTTAGTAAAATCTTCAGAATGCTTAAAGATCATTAACCTACAAAGAACAGGAACATATGGCCACTTTATTAACAAGCAACAGTAAGAGGTCTTTGATGTACAACATACAAGTCTATTTATAAACATTCTCTTTTCTGGAATGTGGTATAACACCAAAGTTTCAGATATTTATAGAGGATGTTTTGGTCTTTATGATTAATTTTAGAAATAGAAGATACATGTATGCAAATCCTATTTACAAAGAAACAGAAATGTCTTGATCACCATCAGGCATTTTTTGTTAGAATCAATATCAATAGTACAAAAATAGTATCAATATCAATAGTACAAAAATAGTATCAATATCAATAGTACAAAAATAAGATACATATTTACAAAACATGGAGATGCTGTATTATCCTCTGTTGTTGCTGCTTGCAAAAATGCTAAAAAATCTATGAGTTTTAAAAGTTAACTCAGGATGATGAAACCACAATGTTAGCTAGATTAGCATTTTGGTCTAATGAATATTTTTATAGATAACTACATTCTGGTGTCATTATCCAAAAATTGGCTTTGAAGCATTTTTTTTTCATTGCTGTAATCTTTAGTCATATTTTGGTCCAAGTCCTCAAAAGATATGGTCTTATCTAAACATAAGAAAATCTGGAGCCACCTCATGTCTGGGTACCAAAAGATGGTGTTACTGATTTATGGTAAATACATGTAAATGTATTGTAATGTATCATGAGCAAAATTGAGCTAGTCAGTAAGAAGTAGCATTTTTGGAGAAACAACATTGAGATTTTCATTTACCCCTTTGATGGAACTGTTACACCCAACCAATATGTAAGATACAATCTGATTACTCTTAGGACCATTTATAAATTAGCAGGAACTTGTTGATAAGTCTGTCTATTCATGACTGATTGTAACTGCATCTTATCTGTTGATGGAAATTCTTCACTACTGAATCATTCCAAAAAAACTTAATATATATTCTATAACCCCTGCTGTATTATGAATATGGCAGATACAGTAAAATCTAGATTTTCTGAACTGTATTTTATGGATTAACTCAAATATTCAAATATTCAGAGAAGTATCTGAAAATTGGTCTATTGAAGAGGGGGAAATACTGTAAATTCAGAAATTATTGCGATGTTTTTATTCTTGCAAAAATTGTGACAGGGTTAGAATCTCAATAATTTAACATAAACTTGCATTTCTATTTTTCAGAAATATTCACTGCAAGTTTTAAGAAGTCGCAATAATAAAATTCGCAATGTCGCTTAAAATGAACAAATTGCAATAATAAATCCACGCAATAATTTCAGAATTAACTGTATATATCTGGAAGACGGCCATTGCAAAAAAAATGGACAGATTCATACTGTTATTAACAACAAGTTATAAAGAACCCTAAAGTAAAATATGACATTCAAATGCAACAATAATGGGCCAGTGTAAAATGAATAATAAAAATCTTTTTGTTGTTGAAAATTTTCCTGGTCTGTATTGGGGTTTGAGTGTGGCTCTCTGGCATTTACCCTTTATCCTTTGATTTTCATTACAGTAAAAGTAAAATCCAATTGTTGAAAATTAAAAGAGTCTTAAAGCCTGATTTCATTGATTTTTGGGTGAATTTTTGGTTGAATAAAGATTGTGGTACCAGTCTGTCTAGACGAGGATTGCAAGTTCTCCCAATATAAGTCAATACAGAAGTTAAATTAATTCTGGTTCCAAATTAGGGAGTGGTATGAGTATGTGCTTCCTGTGATCCTGATGATGGCAATCAAAAGTTCAAGTTGTCTTTTGAATTAGTATTTTATCACTCAATAAAGTAAAAGTACCACTTCCAGTTATTATGTATTAATTAAGATATCCTGTAGGAAAAAACGAAGATTTTTATTACAAAATACATGTGATCGCTGAAGCTTATCTATTAGTAAACAGATTTCC
Source organism: Geukensia granosissima (assembly GCA_032357055.1). NCBI lineage: Eukaryota > Metazoa > Mollusca > Bivalvia > Mytilida > Mytilidae > Geukensia > Geukensia granosissima. The sequence goes on from JAULBM010052261.1 coordinate 7,441, forward strand.
TTACAATACTGTAGTGATGGACCTTGCCATAAATTTGAGTCCCGAGGCTGTGACACGCTGATGTCTTGTTATCAAAGTTGTCATACATATCATAAAATATCTTATTTACAATAGTACATGTACCATGTGGTCCAGTGAACATGCAGATTTAAAATTCTGTGATGTTTTAACTATATTATTTTTAAGAAGGACTATGTATCTTTGTTTACTACTGAATGATTAATTGATATTTCGTGATCCTTGGATTTTATATGTTAACATTTCAATAGGAATAAATATCATATATGTTGAGAAATCTGAGGTAAGAGTTTTTAAATAAGGGAAGTAACTCTGTTTGTAAAGAAGCAAACAAAACTAGGATATGATTTCAGTACATAGAAGTGAAAGATGTTGTATGATTGTCTATGAAACAGCCATCAAAAATAAAAAATTACAAATTTTTATAACTTTTGGAAGAATTTAATAAAGTTCTAGTTCTATTGCAAATTAATATTTGAATAAGAGAGTTGACACACCTTGATAATAAAGGCGACCAGAAGCCCAGTTAAAATTTCTTTACAAGTGGACAATTTCTTAATGTGATAACTTAATGAATCAGGACTACACCTTAACTTGCTATTAACATTATTGTGTAGATTGTCTTAGTACAATATATTGAGTCATAGATAACTACACCAAAACTATTTGTCCTTTCCCCTTTGTTAGTTCTTTAGTAATAAGGTATGGTTTATCGAAAGAAAGTGAGGAGAAAAAACATGAAATAATACAATTTATAGCTAAGTATATGTTTATTACAAATTATAGTCAACTTCAAAATGAATTGACCATTTTTCTTGTTTGATTTCACACTTAAATAGCCTTTGGAATCTTAAATTAAGAAATTGATTCTCCAGTGAAGATTGTTAAGCTGAAATTTCTAGAAGGGGAAATTTGCAAGACTCAAAATATCTGAAATGGAGTCCATGTAGGAAGATTGATGATGAGCATTGTTCAGATTCTCAGATGATATCTTGAAGACATACTGTTTCCCTGTTTCTGAGTCCTTGTTGGGACCTGGGAAATGAGCATTGCCCAGATTCTCAGATGGTATCTTGAAGAGGTACTGTTTCCCCGTTTCTGAGTCCTTGTGGGGACCTGGGAAATGAGCATTGTTCAGCTTCTCAGATGGTATCTTGAAGACGTACTGTTTCCCCGTTTCTGACCATGTGGGGACCTGGGAAATGAGCATTGTTCAGATTCTCAGATGATATCTTGAAGACGTACTGTTTCCCCGTTTCAGAGTCCTTGTGGGGATCTGGAAAATGACCATTATTCAGATTCTCAGATGATGTCTTAAAACTTATTGTTACCCATTCCCATTTTTTTGACAAAAGTTATTGGTCCATTTGGTAACTTCCTGAAATAGGAAGCGGCAGAAAACCAAAGAGACAAATATAACTGCAACATCCAGAAGGAGAACAAGAAAGAACACAACACTGGCTTTGCCAAAAAACTAAAAATAATGTGGACACCACTGAAAAACTAAGTGAATTCAGATTGTCTGGATTTTAAAGCAGTTCATGTCTCTTTAAAAGACACCCACTGAATTGCCTATTATAGAAATCATGAATGATAATCTGTTCTGGTTCAAGCTTTTTTACAGTTCTTCTCAATCATCAGTATTATATTGCTATCCACCTACTCCCTTAGACATACCATTACATACAATATGAGAAAGATAAAATATTTATATTACCTGACAAAGCAATTTAACTGATATCAAATACTTTGTATATATCTGTACAGAATAAGTTATCAATTTCATTACCATTTCTACCTGTAAATAAATGTAGATTTCTTTGATTAAGTTACCTTTAAACACCAGTAAATTGATTTTAGGATCTATTCAGAATTTTTATGCTTTTGGTCAATGGTCATTTTAAAATGATGTCTCCACACCTCCCATAGATAATGTAAAAAATCGTAAAATTGAAAAATAGACCCGAAAAGCCACGAGGTCAAGCCACATCCTTTGGAAGGCATGTTCTGGTAATAAAATTGATGTTAGGAAATGTTTACAATAGTTTGAGTCAGTCGTATATTGTGTAATATCTACATTCAGGTAAGATGTACATTTTATGTTTAATTTTTTGGAAGAAATTAGCTTGCAATTTTTTATGAATTTATTGTTCTTTCAACTTTCTTGTAGTTTCGAAAAAAAAAATTATTTTCTATATTTTTGTTTTGAAAGTGCAACATTTCTTAATGCCAATGCCAAAATTTTAATATAACTTGAAGGATGATCAGCTTCAAGTTCAAGATCATAAACTCTCTTTCACTTCATATGACCCTCATATCTGTATACTGTGTGGTACCCAAGTAATGTCTCAATCAAAATCTGTACATTCGTCAATTTTCCTCAAAGGTTTCTTGAATTTACAATGGGTTTGATATTTGGTCTCAAATTGTATCTGTCTCCCCCATTTCAAATCCAACAAATGTCTACTTCCTGTTTGGCGAGACATTGAGATTGAATCTTCGAGCTTTAAAACTTTTGTCAAAGATTTCTGGACTTGCTTAATTCATTTTTGTTTAGGGAAAGTAAGATTTGATGTTGAAATGACCAAAGGATAAGAAATAATGAAAAAGAAAAATCTAAAGTACCCGACAGTTAAATACCAGTGGCGTAGCCAGGGTTAAATTTACCGGTATGTGGATGCTTTATTTTTCGGCAGGGGGTCTGTGGCCGCTTAAGGCCCCCAGTGGGTCCAAGGCAAAGCCCTGCTAGGGGGTCCAGGGGGGGGCAAATCCCCCCCGTTGAAAACGATTTTTTGGTATTGTGAGCAATTTTTTCCGATTGTGATTATGGTGTAATGTTGTGTATTTTGGCCATAATTTAGTGTAGGAAAATACTAAAACACTATTGAAAACAAACCGAAAGGATCATCTTTTTTTTATAAACATCATATCTACATGAGTCAATTGGAAAATATCTGGTTTTCCGACATAGAAATAAAAGTTTCATAATGTTTATGAACAAAAAGTGTTAGTTCCAACTTTGCCTAATACTAAACTCGAA
>JAULBM010052272.1:0-10498 GCA_032357055.1 Geukensia granosissima
AACTTGTGCGCACGAGATAGTAACTTGTGCGCACAAGTTAAAATTATTTTTTTGCGTGGCACTCCAGGGCTTCCGTAGGATTCAGTACGGTTTTTGTTTCATTAAACAGCTTCGAAACAGAAGGTTATGTCTAAAAATGCTCGGGACTACGTCTCTCACTTTTTTAGACATAACCTTTGTTTCTCAGCTTTTTAATTGAAATAAAAACCTACCTTCATCCTTTAACCTTTACTTTAAATGAGTTTTTAATTGCAGCTTCAGCTGCTGCAACACATTCGAAATCCAACGAGATTTAATATCATTTCATTGTGAAACGTTTGATGTTGTGGCAAATTTCGTTATCTATTATTATATAACGTTTGTATTGGAAAATGTCTATAAAAAGAAAATTGAACAGTTTTTTTGTTATTCGGTTCTACAACAGTCACATAGCACATAGAAACGCTTACAATGTGAAAATACTAATAAATTACAGTACTGATATTTGGTACAATTTTGCCGAATTTGACATTACCAGAACCAAACTAAACCAATATTAAAGATCTATCTTGTTCAAATGTTTAATTTAAGTATTTTTGTGGTATTTTTATTTCTTTTGAGCAAAACTCCTGCAAAAATGTGGTATTTTTACAGAATATGTTTCATTCTTGTTGAAATAAATTGTACACAAATCTGCCCTGCTGTATTGTAAATTGATTACAATTATATTAGTATAATTTAGGAATGATTACAAGACGGATATTCTTTCTTTTAAATATTAAACAGCATTTTCACAAGAACTTATTGTTGTGTTATAAAAACTAAATTAAAGGCCAAATATGGGGCTTACCGTACTACTCCTTTTGTGAAATAAAACGCATTTATTTGAAAGTAAATGAATATTTTACCATGCGTACAATGTATGGAAAAAGATATGGTTGTTTCTTTACTAAAACTGGTCGAAAAAAATTGCTTTTTTTAAATTGAAATGTTGATACAGGTAAATCAATACCGCACATTTCGCCAAAAATGTATGTTCACATAACTACGCTGCCAAAAATGCTAATGGTGTATAAAGAAGCATTATTTCACATAATATTTACAGGGGGCTGGGTGGCAGTGTGGTATAGGTAGTTGACTTAATATTCCTGTACAGACACCTATACGGCATGAGATCGTGTCTGACTTTGTACCATACAAAAACCGGGTTTCATTGCACGTGATAAGGTGTGTCAGTTACTTGCCCAAGGTCAATGGTTATCTCACGGTACTCCTTCCTGCACCAGACCGCCGCGATATGACTGAAATATTGTTAAAAGTGGCGTTAAACCCTATTCAAACAAACAAACAAACAAACATAATATTTCGTGAATAATTCATTCTATGAATAACTTACCTGTTTTGGTAAAGGGAATATATAATATACTAGTCAGTCAGACTCTATAGTTATATATGAAACGTTCGTAATGTTGGCGTAAAACTATTGTTATATATTTACATTCAACTTATAATGTTAATACATAATTGGCATAATTAGTACAAATTTGTTATTGGTACCTTTGTAACTGATTACTAACACCTGTTAGTTGCATTGTAAATGGCCACAAAAGAATAAACGGATTCGTACCTATTAATGGTTGTTGTTCATTTAATTGGCAGAAGTAAGAGTTGTACACATATACCAGAACAGTGTCAGCAACCTCCTTAATTAGTCATATTGATAGGGTATAGCTTATATCGACTTTGCGCTGCAAATACAACAGTATTCAAGAGGAAGCACCATTACTAGGTGCCGAAATCGTGTCGACCTAATGTTTTACTTTGACCTATTGGTTTTTCATTAAATATACATTTTGCATTAGTCTGTAATGAAAGTTTAATGCAATTTAAACTTTTATGGATGTCAGTCTAACTGACAATTGCCACCTCTCTAACTTTATTATTCATGGTTTGAATTAATTTTGATCCACAGCAACAGGTGGCGTATCTTAGTTCTCCAAAAACAGTATAACCATGGTTACAGGTACCATAAATGTTTGAAAAAATATAATTAAACATTTCCTTGTAGTCAACAGCTTATCTTCTAAAATACGATGTTTTCCAGGAACGAAGCATTCATATAAGTACACTATCGTAATGCCGTAAACAGTTTTAAAACATTGAAAAATGGTTAACCTGGATTCCGGACACTTTTACTATATCTACAATCGGGTACTTTTCAATTGTTGAAGATTTAAATTGATAAAGCTGGCCTTTTCAACATATTTAACGAGAATCCATGAAACCTACGTTGCCATACATGTTGTCCTTGCTCATGTGGTTTTTTTTTTTCTTTTGAAGGTTAAATCCCAAAACAAAATCAGGATAGTATATCATGTTTATTTTTGATTATATACAAAATATTGTTCACTGTCGAAAAAAATCTACCACCGCGGTTATGTAATGGTAAGCTTGCTTGCCTCCAGTGAAGGTTGTGGATTCGATCTAAGCCCGTTTCAAACCAAAAAATTAGTAATCTTATTTGCTGATTCTACGCTTTAAAGAGTAGAGCAAAGACTATAAACCCAGAGTAGGAATGTGTCTGGGTAAATTGGCGTGCTTTTCTGCGGACTATCGTTTTCGTACTCTATTACATTAAAATCAGGTTCCAGCGTTTTTTGTCTAGTACATCGCAGGGACATTGTCCGAATGTTACCTTATTTTGTTTCAATTCTCTATCACAAAAATGTTATGTTATTTTCTGCTTTTAATGTTAAAAAAGTCCATGAAATATGACAATATTTAATTTAATATTTGGTTTTTATTTTAAAGACAGAGGCTCCAAAGAGCTTGTGTTCGCTTACCTTGTATCAGTTGCAAAAGCAAAGTTGATTTTAAAACCTTTCGAATAAACTTTGGTTCAAACACTGTGAGCCATTTAAGACAAGAAGAGTTTTAAGGTAGATGTTTGAAGTATGACCATCTTTTACAATTCTGAAATCAACCAAGCTTATGACCATTCCACTAAAGTTTGCTTTCATTTGAGCAGAGAGTTCCAGTCAAGAAGATTTTTTATGAAATTCATATAAGGTTTTATTTTAAAACAGATTTCAGTTGTAGTGGCCATCTAGATTGCTGGGTAGGGTCATCGAATACAATTCCAAAAGGGACCCACCTAGTTACCATTCCACCTTAGTTTGGTTCCAGTTGAGTTGGTAGTTCCAAACCAGAACTTTTTAAGTGAAATTTCAAAGTTCGGCCGTGGCAGCCATCTTAATTTGTTGGTGGTCGGGATCAACTTTGAGAAAAGATCACCACAACAGTTTCGCATCAATTTGCTCGTTAGTTTTTGAGAAGCTTTTTTTCAGAAACCATCCCCTTTTTCTATTTTGACAAATAAAAAACCCATGGCAGCCATATGTTGGTTGGCCGATCGCAACCCTGGATACAAATTGGTAAGAGGACATCATTCTTCCTAAGTTTGGTACAGATTTGCCAAGTGGTTTCATAAAATGTGAATTGTTGACGGAAGGACGACGGACGCTTAGTAATTATGGCCTTTGAGGCCAGATGAACTTTAAAGACAACGAAAATTTGCCAAGAACATGAACTATCACTTGTTGTCTGTGTTTGGGATTTAAGAAAACAGGAGGTAACAAACTAACACTGAGTTGTGTTATTAAAGTAATTCATTTTGTTGTTAAGTTGTTGTTTTTCAGTTTTTTTAAAAACAATTCAAGTTTCTTGTTTTTACTTTGAAATTTGATGTTCCACAATGTACATACAAAAAATACCGAGGTCATGCCTCCCCCAGATCACTAAACAAGTCTTTGAATAAGTTCTTAAGTTATGGCATTACATTGATTCGATGCTACTTTAAGAATCGACTCTGGTTCTGATTCACTGTACTTATCCATTTAAAAAGTAAATTCTGGTTTAATATATTAAAAAGAAAGAATATAGAATATATGCCAGAAATACACAATCCATATCTTTTCTGCATTTACCTTCACCAGACACGCTTGGGCCAAAAAGTGGAAAATGTATGTTTCAAACTGTTGACTCTCGTTCACTAGATTTATGTGGTGTGGTGCACGAAACAAGTTCTTAAAAAAGTGACTCTCGTTTATCAAACAGATTGTTCACAAAAAGAAAATCAACGATTGTAAATGCTTAAATTTCACTGCATTCCAAGCGCCGTTGTGAATTAACATTTCATCAGGTACGCTCGGGACAAAATATTGAAAAACAGGAAATTAAGTGCAGGCGGGAAGACGTCCCTCTCGTTTTAAAGAAATTTTGTAGTCAGACTGGTCGAAATAAGTAACTTGATACAACTTAAAAACATAAAATTCTTTTTTAAATAAGCAAACAATAATTTGGAAAGTGTTATTGCTTTATAATCAGGTTTATACAAATATGTTTTTTTGTTATATTCGCAGAAAAATATATTTTATTTTCTCATTTTTATATAAATATTGAAATGTTTAAATTGGGACAGATTTCTTAGGAATTTTATTAAAAAGAATGCACTACGATTTCGAATATTTTAAATTGTGTACCGTGTTAATGATGACGTTAACTCCGAATTATTTTTTTTTTTTAATTTTCTCAAAACATTGTTTGAAAGCCATCTTTACAATTTATAAATTGAAATTGTATCTGCTGGTTTTCTTTTTATATTTTTCTTCGATTAGCTTTGTAAATTAATCTTATTTTGTACTGACCAAATCCCGAAAACTAAGGTGGTGACAATTTGACAATTTTTAAATTTAAAAAAAAAATTTAACAAGATACAGATAAAATTTTGGCAAAGTATTAAAATATTATCTGTAGTTATCTTCGACCACAGTTGACCCAATCTTTCATTGTTTTTAATTCTCTGGATTACCCTCTCTTCCTTCAGTTGTTTCTTGCCTGGTTATTATTACTGCTAGTTGAATTTTCCCATTTTGGTAAATGATGTCGCGGCACCAAAAATTGTGCATACAATCTTGACAAATAACAGATGTCAACAAACAACGCAGAAGAGGGAAAAAGTTTAGTTTTCCGGATGTGTAAGCGGTTCCTCTCCATTTAAAAGAACATACCCGTAGCCAGGGGTTTCGATGGGTCCGGACGAACCTCCATTGAAAAACAATATGCACTATTTTACTCGCAATTCAGAGTTTAGTCCGACTAACAGGACTTTCTGAAATGAAAAAAGTAGCAGGAAATGCTAGATTGCGGGATTTTGCACCAAATAACCCACACCTGGCAGTGACGGTCGCTTCACGAGATGGTCGACCCCACCCCCTGAAAATTTCTGGCTACGGCCATGAAGAAATTAGTCGTGTTGCTAATTCTGACAATGGGCAAATAAAAGATTATGTTTTGTGATGGGGAAAGGGTAAACAATACGAAATAAACATCTGATCTCTTATGCGAAACATTTGTTTGCGTAACAAATTGACAACATGATTTGCCAACGTCATCGGGCTTTTAAGAGTGTATTATGTGTTATTTGACAAAACAGTTACGCCTACTGCTTCATTAGTAATAACAAATAATGAACCCTTTAAAATTGTTTAGGCCTGTACATGTTATTTGAACAGGTACAAGAAATTGTAGAGGTAGAAACTCCAAACGTAATGAATATATACAGATATCTTGTATAATGATAATTACATTGTGTTTTGAAATGGCTTTGCTAATAAAGTGGTCAAGGGTGAAACCATTCTGCAGTGCAAAATGTGTCCTCAACCCTGACCAGAGAGTCATTTCTTAACACAATGTTATTGAAATTTCGTACTTTAAAATATTATTTACATATTCTTTTTTAAAATCCAATAAAGGAACGGTTAGAATGAAGCTTAAGTGGTCTCCGTGTATGAAAATTATTTCTGACAAGCCCTTTTTAGTACTTTTCTTCGATTTCAAGCTACTGTATCCTTCCATTGAAATTTCAAAAGAAATATAGTAAGTTCTTCCCAAAGAACCGAGAAGGCTTTGATAATAAAGATATTTCTATTAATGAGAGATAATATCTGCTGGTTTAAGAATACGTAAATCGTCCTATATTGAAAAAAAGATACGGCTGATAAGGACTATAATGTCGTTTCTAACTAAATATAGGGACTTGGACTTTTGGATTTGATCTCATCTTTTGGGTCCAGCTATGCTTAACATTTTTACAATGCAGATTATTTCTATCGCTAACCGCTTTTGGTTTGTCATAAAAGAAACTTTCATTTACGACCTTATACCAATTTTTATTTTGTTTTGGGAGGGGGGGGGCTACATCAATTATGATTGGTCTTATAGTTTAGAATACAACGAATGTAGATCTTGATAAACCTTATGTTTTTACCTTAACATCCTATCAGCTATCGATTATCACAGACTGTTGGTGCAGTCTTTTATAATCTGACTGTAACAATATTTTTTAAAACAATCATGTTGGCATGATGTACAACATGGCAGCCGTTACACACCTGCACATTGTTGCTAACAGTGGTGTAGTAACGAGTATAAAAAAAGGTGCTTTAAGACGGAATGGAGGTAAATTACAATTATCGTGAGCTAATTCATGCCAGTAAATAATTCAATAGGCACCACAAATGAAACAAACCGGATACTGTCAAATGTGAGCAAAATACAGGGTGCGAACTATATTTCCTGTCTGTGTGCAAAGTTTGAAATATAACCTCTACTTTAAATCAAACAATCCTTATAAGGCGATGACTAAGCTTCATATATGGGCAGTTTGTTTAAATTCTAAGCACAGAAAATCCCACCGAAAGGCTCGAGTACTGCACTAAGTAGTTATCCCTACCGTCGGATTTGACTTTCTATTTTATTTGGATTCAAATTCTTGTATACTATATTTGGATCTCGGACTTACTTTCTTTTTAAATTATACTGATGAAAGATAATTACTCCTTGAAATGTACATATAGCATATAAAAATTCTACGTATTTATTTAACTTGGTAAACTTGTAATATTGTAAAAAATATTAAAGGCTCAAATCATAATTAAGTGTATTTAGTGTGGAAGGTTTAAAATGTTTATTTACTAATGCTGCAGTTGAACATGAAACAAAACAACAACCAGTGACAAAACTAACCCCATTAAATATGGGAGACTGTTACAATTAACATTTACTATATTGCATTAGCTTTTATCTTAACTCTTGGTCAAGAGAAAACGGGAGAGTTGGGATATAACAAAATATGTGTAACCGCCCGCTTGTTACATACGTCCGCGTGACCTTAGATTATTTTAATGTACTTTTTAAAATTATTTCACTTTAATTATTGTGTTTCAAAACGTGCAGTTTTGTATTAAGACTGTCAATTAATTACATATACACCTTGTTTCATACAAGTAGAAAAAAGGAGGATATGGATTAAATATTCATGACCCAAAATCTCATATTTACAAGAAAATTCCAATCAAAGGAACAACGCTTTGATTGCTGTTCTTCATTTCAAAGTCACAGTGAGGCCTTTAACACAGAGTAAAAAATCGCATCTCACTTTATGTTCAAGACGGCCTCCGCCACCAGTTTGAGCGGAATTCTTAGCTAGATGTTGATGACACTGCATTGAAGAAAACAAATGCGGGGTAAGGTCAATAAATTATAGATATACACGGGCAAAGAAATCTAACAAAATCTGTCATAAGTTGCCCGACATTAATACATACAAAATCAAACACAATGTTTCAACAAACACAGAGCACATCCAGATTTTGTTAAATAACTTGGCTGTTTTAAATAGTTTGAATAGGGCAGATAGTAAACAAATGAACTGCTAGATAATTTTCAATTAATTATACGACAATGGCCAAAAAAGAAATACAGGCGCACACGTGGAGACGATATAGATTCGACGCCAGAAATGGAATAGCACACTTTTTATATGTTGTGGAAACTCTAGACTTCAAACCTTTGGTATAGCTGCTGGATTAGATGTGGTGCAGTTTCCGTTATATATATATCCAATAATTTTCTTTGATAATAATTGACTTTAACACATTTAAAACCTTATGATAAAATTCAGATTGTGTAAAATGCCAGTAAGGATGCCAATTAAAATATGTCCCTAGGAAAATAAAACGCATTATATGACTCGTTGTCAAAATTGTTGATACTATGCGAGACCTTGACTTCCGTCTTCATTTCTTAATAAACAAAAATTATGTTTAGAATTTGCGTGCAATTTTTTTATGTTTTACCTATATTTTTTCAACTTCCTGTTAAAAATAAAATATTTCCCTATTCTTATCTAAAATGCTAAATGCTCTTTTCAATTTTAAAAGAAGGTGATACAAAGAACTACTAAGATAGCCATTTCGTTGAACACTGTTAGAATTGTGGAGAGTTATGCACTAGTAGAACACCAGCTTTAAACCATGAACATAAACAACAGCATAAACTTCAGCAGCAGTCTGGACCTTGCGAATGACGAATTAGCAAGAACTATTACCAGTCATGGTACTAATTGCCGTGTACATGGTTATAGGCTTTCTTGGAAACCCTATCGTGGCATACTATTATGGATGTGTAGTAGTTTCATCACCATCATACTTTTTCATCGTTGTAATGGCGATTTTTGACATTATAGTTTGTTGTGTATCAATGCCCTTGGAGATCGTCGACCTAAGATACAATTACAAATTTCCAAGTTCAGCTGGCTGCAAGATTTTACGATTTGTGAATTATTTTGCCAGCTCTTCATCAGGATTAACTTTAATAGCAATAGCAGTAGATCGCTACCGAAAAGTGTGTAGGCCATTTGGACGCCCTGTGACTATGAAAATTGCGAAAGTGACAACCGCAATCATCTGTGTTGTAGCGTTTGTCATATCTTGGCCGTCATTTATCTTTTATGATATTCAAGAAGTAAATATTTCATCCGTACCAGGATTGACTGGATACGATTGTACCACGATACGAAATGCAAATTACAAATTTAACATCACAGTTTACAATGGAATCTGCTTTCTTGTTTTTATTGGATGTCTCACAACCCTTGTTGTTTTATACATATTAGTCGGATGCAAATTACGTCAGTTAAAGAAATTCCGATTTACATCAATAACACGGAAGAATACGAAAGCTATAGGTTCACCGCCCACCAGTTCTTGTGAATTAGATTCGCATTTGAATACTTATGACCATGGAACAGGACAAACGGACAACAAAATATTGAGTCGTCGACAAATACAAGAAGGAGAACAGAATAAAAACATCGCAGAAGAAGCTAACTGTCAGAATAACAGTTACAATCACAGTGTTTCCTCTGTTAACATTTGTGCAGTGTCTTTAGGAGATATAAATGATATTGAAATGTCAAACAATGGAACTGCAAAACAAGTAACTACACAACATGATATGGGTAGGATAAAACCTACTTATTCAAATAATGAAAACGTAACGATCCAATCACATGAACACAGCACTACTGATAATCATCCAAGACACGAGACAAACACGTTAAAGAAACAGAAGAAAATGAAAGATCGGTATATTCATTTGAGGAAATACACTTTCCTTATGTTTTCAATAAGCATAGCTTTTGTGCTGAGTTTTCTCCCATATCTAGGCCTTATGACTTGGAGGACACTGGCAGCAAAATATGAACGAGAGCTGATGTCTAAAACTGAGTTGGTATTTTACAACATCTTTCTGCGTTCATGGTTATTAAGTAGTGTTGTCAACCCTTTGATCTATGGATTTTTCAATTCTGATTTTAGTCAGTTCATAATAAGCCGTTTCAGAAAATGTATTTGCAAAAATCATTTAGGAAATGACAACGAAAGAAAACCAGATTCGTTACATACCTGAGGGAGTTTGTGTGTTTTTGAAGATTCATGATAATAATTTCTTGCAACTACTTATTATTTATCTGTCGTACTTCACTTGGTATTTATGATAAAATATTACAATTTTAGTGTTCCTTAAAACATTTTATCGATAGGGAATTTAAGATTGTGGAATATGCTGTATTCTTGTTTCATTTTATGTTTTTATTTTTGGAAAATTACTTACATTGTTGTATTAATAACTTAATAAACATATATTCTGATTCTGTACAATATTGAATTCGTCACAAGGAGGGGATTCTACTTTGTTAAAGGTTGTGGCGGCTGTTAGAAATTTTAATTCTAATCCTTCAGGCTTATTCCTTTCATAAACAAATTGTCATCGTAATTATTCCCTGCTACTGACTAATATTCGACTTCACTCACTCATACGTATATAAAAATATCTATTTTTGTTGGGTTATTACAGAATTTCAGTTGTAATTATTATTTACGTGAGCTTTTGAAATAAAATGCTCATAAAGGGGTTTTGAAACAGTGAGATTAAAATAGTGGAAGTTAAACTTTGCAGGGCTGTATCTTTCTTTAAAATAAACCTCAATCGGCAAACCTCGGGTGACTCCGCTACTCTACCTCAATCCCTCGGCTGTACTTCGAGATTTGATATGTGTCTACGCGCTACATTAATTCGCCGGAAGTTGACAGTGTCACCAATAAGTGTATATCCGAGT